>JAHXMU010000013.1:2094550-2140667 GCA_019455685.1 Philornis downsi
GCGTTCTCGAAGGCTTCAATCAAAACTGCTAATATTCAGAAACATTCAACTATGAATATAACCATGTTTGTCGTACTTCTAAGGATTGGTTTAGCATTAAGCAAATCATTTATATGGAAAACAACAACAAAAATCGCTATAAAAAAGCCATACAAATATAAGAGTTTTTTTCAAAAATCTAAATTCTTTATATTTCTCAAAACTTTTTAGTACATCGAATGAGTCTAAAAACGGAAAACATGTAAGATCATTGAAGCTGAGAAGCTCTCTCAAACCCCATTTAAGAGGTTCAAAAAAATTGACTTTTCCCTTACTTGACTTAACTGAAAATGTCAAGTTATAAGCACGTTTTTTAATACTTTACATAAAGATAAGAAAAATGTCCTTACACTTGGCCGGTTCATTGAATCGAAAATCTATCCTTCATAAATCCCCATAATAACAGTTTTACTATAGTCGACTGTTTCTGTTGTCGACAAATCAGCTCATACTTCGAATATACTAAAAAACCCCTTTTTTCCTTTCTCTAGTGTTCCAAAGTCAGGTTAGAAGTTATGTGATTCTTAATATTATTCACTTTTCATTGAGTTAATGATACAAGAATTATTGATTAATAATTTTTCTTCAATTCCATGAAATATTTCATAACTTGTAAAATTATTACAAGCAGAAATTCATTTGGTGAATTTTATTACTGTTTGATTGAGAAGCATTTCTACACAACTTTCAATTACAAAGTGTTGCTTTTTTTGATCCTTTACTTTGTCCCAATTGTCAGACTCGCACGGTTTCCCGTTTTAGACTTTGTACTTATTTCTTACGTACATTTTGTGTTAAGTTAAATTTTTATTAACTTTAATTACGTGCTGAATTAAGACAATAACAACTGCAAATAATAATAGACTCACGATTCACACATACATACATGCACATCCTTAATTGGAGAATTATAAACTTTATAGTAAAAAGTTGTACAATTTTTTTTTCTTCTTTTTTTTTGCGTCAATATCATGTGGTGGAATGGATGGTTTTGGCGATTGATAAGAAATGCACAGATCAAATACAGTGCATTGCATAGAAAGGTGCAAGCCAGATGCCGTGTAGTGTAACAAATTGAATAATATTTGTAAACTTTGTACATCGTTGACAACACACTTATGATAAGGCTTATGTGACGTCTGTTTCTACATGATTGCTATTAAAACTGTGACATTGAACGCCGTTTTCGCTTAGAAAATGATCTGGCAAATTCATGAATATAAAATGTTATCGCATCTAAATTAGCACTCATCCCAAAAATTGCCGTTATGAAATTTTAAATCAAATTGCGTCATCCGTATGTAGAGAAAGCGGGACAAAGCCCGGAATATGAAAGGTTAAGACAGTACCTTTTCTTGGACTGCAGATATTTATAGAGTTTTTTTGCATTGGTAGTGTTTAAGTTTGCGGCAAATTCAAAGTGTGTTTTGTTGCGTTACTGGAGGAGAACAAATCTCTTGACATGTCATTCATTGGCCATCAGATATTTGTCGTGAATTTTATGGATTGCTTAACTGCCTAAGCGAGCAATACAACGCTCGTGGAAATGTTGCACATACATATATTTTACACGAATTTAGGCCCTTCGCATCAAAAGCTTAGTGACTTTACTGGCTGTAAATCTGTATCGTAAAAATCAATTTCCACCCGTCCGCCTGCTTGTCTGTTGTAAGCGCGATAGAGTATAATATATAATATAATATAATATATCTCAAAGGCAGTTTAAGTTCGAAATTGGGCAAAAATCAGCTCACTTGAAAAAAATATGCCATAAAAATTAACTTTTGGAAAAATTTAAAATGAAATTTTTGATAATCTTTTTTTTATACCAAAACTATTTTTGTCGCCACGTTTATATGACTGTCCTCTGTTCAGAGCGTTTTCTATCATTTAGTTTTTTTTACAGTAATCAATTTTATGTTTTGCGCTTTTTACAGTGGATAAAAAATATCGAACTAATAACTTGTCTCAAATTTTATATTGCAAATGAAATGATGTGTGAAGAATTGTTAAAAAAAAGTTTACGGTGAATCGATCGAATCAAAAACATTTACATATGAGTGGTACAGTTCACTCAAAAGCAGTGCAGATGTGATGAAAAGTTTGCCTCGTTGTTCGGTTATCAACTGAAGTTAACATCAATAAAGTGAATTTAAATTTTAGAGAGGTGGCCACTGAAATTTCAGTGTCTCACGAATCAATTCCTAGCATTTTACACAATAGTTTGGATATGAAATACGATGTCGTCTAAAAATTTCTAAAAGGTTTGAATTTCCTTCAAAAACTCAATCGCGTAAAGTTCACTGAATATATGCTAAAATGCGTCAATTCCAACCCCTCACTAGTGATGAGACATGGGTTTATGAGTTTGACATGCAAGCCGTAAACAGCCTTCAGAATGACGCCTACCCTCTGGGCCGGAACCGAAACAAAATCATGTCAAAATTCGATCAAAAGACATGGCAACTTGGGCTATTTTCTTTAACTGTCATGATTATGTACTCATACAATCCAAATTCTGAGAAGACTCATAAAACACACATAAAAATCGATCAAAAGACAAGCAAATTGTTGGCTGTTTTCTTTAATTGTCATGACGTTGTAAATTTCGAATTTTTGCCAGGAGATCTAAGGGTAAATAAAGTATGTTACGTTGGCATTAGGATGCATTTGAGATATCAAATTCGTTGGAAAAGGCCAAATTTGTGGAAGGCAAATTCAAGGATTTTGCAAAACGATAACGCACCCTATAACAAGGCTATCATATCTTGGACGAATTTCTGTTCGCCTTTGACAAGATAGAGCGCCCAGTTGTTGCACGATTGCTCATGAGGATGATAATGAAATAAAAACATAATTATTTCAAATATTTCTATTAACAACACTTGAATTTTATTTTGTGCCAAGATGAAAATGGAATCATAAAGACATAAACATTTCAAATAGTTCCCTGTTATTTACCTATATAACATTTAAATTTTATTTTATATCGCAAAAAATGATTTCGTTATATTTATTATTAAAGCCCAAAATTATCAACGAGCCAAAAAAAAACACTCAAATTCTCTACACTTGCTTTAGATGCAATGACGTTCTTGTCTTCGCCACTGTCTGCGTAAAATCGACTTTTCAATAGACACGAATATTTAAGCTTCTTCGCATTTTTATAATTTTTTTTTTTTTTTTAGTTACTTTTTTTTTTTTTTTGCTGCAACTGATAACAAATTGCGGCGTCAAAAGCAATGAAATCATATACGTACGTACGAATGTGACTAAACCATGTGCCCGGCATGCGAGTTCGAGCGGCGGCGATGCGCACGGTGGTAATAAAACCAATATTAAAATATAAATAAACAATTAATTCAAATGTAAACAAAAACAAAAAAAAAAGGTTAGTTATGAAAACATTTGATACGTACAGTGACAACGTTGATAGCAGCCAGCCACACAACGGCAAAGTTTATGCAACAACCTCACCGTAATAAAATTGATTAAAGTAGGTTTGTAGTTTATCTGCATTCATTTTTTTCCATTTTATTTTATCAAACCTTTAACCCACTATGGCGATAGACAACCTCAATGTTTAATTATACAATTATGGAAATATCAGTCACTTTCTTTGGGTTTTGCAAAATGTTTTGGGTTTTAAGAAATGTTTTAAATTATAAATTAGCTTATTTGTTTCGTATTGTCTCTCTTATTTCGCATAAACTATTTAAAATTAATGGCGATACGTTATATTCGTTTTTTTTTTTCTATAGACATTAAAAATGGACAGGTCCGTTCACTATGGTGGCTGCAATAGTGAGACTTTTGAAATGTCTTTTTAATGTGTGTTTTGAAACCAGTTTTATGTGGTTTCAATATGATTGAACGTATTTATGTATATTGAAAAAGAAGGAAAACATCAACATTATATAATATATATACATATTGTTAATTTTATTTATTTGCCCCCTCTCGTTTTTGTGGATTATGGAAAAAGTTTGCTCATTAAGTTCATTTGATTACTTCTTATAACTATTAAGTGGTGGAATGTTTTGTTAGCGAGTGTTTACACAACGAATTCCCGTATTTAGATAATTGATCTTTCACACAAATCATACTAAACGGATGGCATTTAGTGGTAGTCGTATGATTTGAATTTCTAGTGTGGTTGTGAATTGCTAAAGAGAAAACTGCAAAAATCATGTTCCCGATTTCCATTTTTCGCCCTCTCTGATTATGGCCTTTGAAATAAGCAAGAAATAACCATTCTGTGGACTTTTATGTTTAGATAATTTTTTAATAGTGTTTTTTTTTTAATAATGTTAAAACACATAATAAATATTAAAACTTTGAGGGTAGATATTTAAGACGCTTCACAATTTTGATAGGGATAATTGCCGAACTAGTTTATCTTTCGTACTAAATGGCACATCATCCTTATAGGAGGATATTGGCGTCACATGAATCGTGATTAGCTTGTTCTGTACACTGATATCGAAGTAGTCAAGCACATCAAAAAGCAGCGATTGCTTTGAATAGATCATGTTGTTGTTGAATGAATTTCAACATTAAAAGTAATTAGTTTAGAGATTTAGAAATTCTGCAGGACGATAAAGAATGCAATAAATAAAACAAAAGAGGGCAACCAAAACACGTTTGGAATATTTAGATTTTTGACACCCTTCCTGTTTGCGATGAATTGGGGCATACGTGCTGAATACCGAAGCAGTTGAAATTCTTTTCTACTTGCAATACACATAACGGTTAAAAATTTCGATGTAAATCAACGAGAATTCAAATTATCCAACAATACTGAACCAGTTTAATTTCGAAACTAAACGTTGAATGCTCAGCTCTGACAATTAAACATATCCTTAATTCAGAAACATATACGAGTACATTCACTCCTTTTGGTTTAAGTCTAGTATATCAATTTTAAAATTTTAATAATGTGAACTGAAACGAAATTTAGAATAAATGCAACATGAGGCTATATTTGAGATTTATTGAAATTTTGAAACTAAACATTGAGCGCTCGGCTCACAGAATTAAACATTTCCGAATTTCACAGGTTGTACATACATTTCTTCCCCATTTGTTTATGTCCAGTATAGCAATTTTGAAAATCCTGTAAATTCTAATATATCTTCTATATCTCTCGAGATATATTGAAATGAAATATGCGAAAAGTGCAATATAAGGCAATATTTGAGATTCATTTCGAGTCAGCTTAATTTGAAAACTGATCGTTAAAGGTTGGACTCTTATAACCACAGACATTAGGATTCCAAAGTGCATGCAACTCTTATTCATCAAAACCGTAAAATTGTATTAAGCAAATATTTTCAATACGGCAAAATTTAGGTTAGAGTCTGAAAATATTTGTAGAAATACCTTTTAGTACCATAAAAGGTTACATAAATGCAAGTTTTTATATTGATTTAGTTATTAAATTTTAGCCTGGAAATTAGATTGACTCGAAATGAGTGCCAAACATTGAGGCATTTTTTAATTTTAGAGATTTATTTGTATAATCGATAACTATCATCATTTATGGGATAGAATTGTATATCGATAACTATTACCATTAATATAGAATAGATAGATAGAAAACAAGTCTTTGGGAAAATTTTGCAATATATATCTTATGTTAGATCAAAAGACTTGGTCTCTTTTGCTTGGTCGTTTTCATAAAGTGCTATCTTTAAAATATCGCTTGAAATATCCTGGAATTTTTAGTATATATTTCATAAATGCGATACAATTAAAAACTTATGAAAACTTATTTTGTCGAGTTTTGTTGAAAACAAAAACCCATTTCTTTTTGGCATTCAGTTTGATTTTTAATCATTTCTTCAGAAGTATTTTAAATTACAAAAACTTTTATCAAAAAATAGTTTGGCAAATTGAAAGATGGAATGTAGCATTTGCACCACTATTCAACTGCTCAGAAATTTGTGTAAAAATTTCTAACAAATCTCAAAGTTACACTAAAAATGACAACGACCAAATGCTATCCCATCTAAAGTAAAACGAATAGGATGAATTACAACGGCTTTTAATTTGAGTCTCAGAACGTAACATTTTTTTCATTAAAATTTCATGAATCGAAACCTATTTCGGTAGTCGTAAATTATATTATTTTTTTCATCAACAACTTCATTTCACTTTACTTGCAAAATATTTTATTTTATGCCGCACATATTTAATTGTACAACGTTTCGTCTACAATTTTTAAATTTCATGGTAATTTCAAAATGTGTTCATGTCCTCGACATTAAGCGCTGGCAGAGCCCACACATTTCATCTCTCGCTATCTCTTCATTCTTGCTGGCCGCCCATGTTTTCGTATTGAATTTATTCGTCTTTTCGTATTAGTTTGTGGCTTCGCACGTTTGTTTCACTTATTTCGATGCTAAAACGTGATTCTTGAAAATCATTTTTTTCCTCTGTCATCATCATACCCCATTCTGTCCGGTACAGCTCAAACACAATGCCAGAAAGTATAAAATTTCATTGAAATTTGAAACGACTTTCGCGATATGTGACTTGCTTTGATTGAGAATAAAAAATGAAGAACAAAATTAAGACAAACATGACTGGGCTGACCCATCACAATGATAGAGTAGATCACAAAAAAAAACTTTTTGTCACAGAGGCGAGTAGTATAGGATTGAACAGAGGCACACATGTGCAAAAAATGTCAATGACATTTAAGATCTTTTTTTTTGTTTTTCTTGGTAATAAAATCGATCGTGCTACAATGCAAGAGAAAATTACGTGATTTTTGGTAAGAAACAAAAAAAAAAATGATAACTCTAAAAAGAGATCCATCGCGAACGAAAAAAATTCTGGTTAGAATATAATAACAGATTTTAAAAGAAGTTAACAAATGTTAGTTGTATTTCATAGGAACTATGCAATAAATTTAAATTTCCTAGAAAATTGTACGAGTAAATATTTAAAAAAATTGTTTCCAAGTCAGCTTTGTGAACATCTATTGTAAACGATTGCTACGAAAAATTTTTTATAAAAAAAAGTTTTAACAAAACAAAAAGTGATATTTTTTAAACAATTTAAAATGCTTGCGAATTATTACATTCATGACATGGAATAGAATTATTGTGAAGAAAGTTCATTTGCAAAAACACGCAATCACTAAATTAAGAATATTTTTTTTTTAATGTTTCAACATCTACATCTACTGTAAAGCATAAACCCACCGTGGCGATTATTCGACAAAAAAAAAATATATATATATACTTTTTAAATAATTTAAAATGCATGTAAATTTTGGGATGGAACAGAAATATTCTATAGGATATTAATTTGCAAAAATGCGCAATCACTACGTATGTATATTAACAAAGTGCGGAATTATTATCTACGTGCCTTTTCCTAATCGGCGCCTAAGTAAGACCGGGCGCAATTCAAATATTGCGGAAATTCTTAATCAGCTATTTGAGACAATTTCACAACCAATCAGAACTGAGCAGCCCTTTTGTGTTTTTTTTTTTTTTTTTTTTTTTTTTATTTTGCATTTTTCCATAAATTGGAGAGAAAAAGTAAAATAAGCAAATTAAAACAAAAATTTAAATCCATTTCTAATGGCGAAAATCCGCCTAAAAAAGAGGAATTTCACTTAACAAAGTACTTGAAATATATTGCTCGAACGCAACCAATATGTAATGCATTTTTAGTGGAAACGAAAAAATGATTCTTTATGACAACGTCAATCGAAAGAGATCCTGGCCCAAGCAAAATTCATCAATGCAAAGGTGTAATTTTCCACCTCGCAATACGTACTTGGAGACTAGCAAAATATATTGGAGCTTGAATGGGAGATGATGTCACATCCATTATATAATCCTTATCTGGCGCCTTCGAATTTTTATTTTTTCCAGAGTGGAAGTGGAAAATTCTTCAAGGAGGAAGCCCTACAAGCCGAGTTGTTCTAGTATTTTTCTGATAAGAATCAGTCACATGCAATCTGGACTGAAAAACATTGTCTGAATTGGCATTGGCAGAATGTCATTAGACAAAGTGGCATTTATATTGTAAATTAAATTTAAATATTTGACTAAAAATAGTGAAATTTACGTTGAGGGACTACTTTTTTGCCAACTAAAAATAAAAATTCTGTAAGACGGGGCTCATTATCATTAGATAAATTTAAATAATTTAATCCAATGTAATTAATCTCACAGAAATTAGCAAAAATTTATTACCAAAATTTTATAAAATTTTCGACAAACGGGGTCAAATCAATCAGGAGCATTTTTATTCTAACTTTTTTGGCAAACTCCAAAATTAAGCATTTTATTGTGCTGTATTGTCTGCCAAAAACTAGCCATTAGATTTAGGTTTAGTTGTTTTTTTTTTTTAATTTTAAATAACAATTTTGAATTTAAAGCGCTTTGCTCCGTTGTGAAGCAAATTTTTCTATAGAAGAACCTAACAAATTTTCAATTTAAAAATGTAGCATATAATAACTTTCCTTTGAAAAAATTCATTTTGAAAAGTGATTTTTTGTTGTTTTTGCTTTTTATAATTTTCCGTTGAAAAAATTAAAAACAAAAATTGTATTTAAGGTGAGTTGTTGTTGTTTTTGCTTTTGCAAAATTGAAATAAAATAATTTTCCGTTGAAAAAATTAAAAACAAAAATTGTAATTAAAGTGAGTTGTTGTTGTTTTTGCTTTTGCAAAATTGATCATATAGTTCTCAAATGATTTAAATTATAATCTATATATTATTAATCTGAATCTATAAATTCATACTCTGAATATTTTAAAAATTGTCCATTATAAATTGAAATTCTCTTCAGAAATTTTCTATCATTAAATTTTGAATTTTTTTTTTTTTTTTTTTATTTTTTTTTTTGAAAATTGCCCTGTTTTCAGTTCGCATATCAAAATCAATGCAATGTCTATGTTCCCACACATTCAATCGCTACGATAGTAATACAGCCGTCTTGGAATTGCTATGTTGTGACTATGTTGTTAAAATGCTGCTATGTTGTTAAAATAAAATTCGTTGTTTATGGAAAAAAAAAACTAATGGAGCCGGTGCAAAATGTTGTCTTATCAATTGCGCTTAATCCGCGGTTGTGTCTGGAAATGCCAAAAACAGGCACTTTGATTTCTCCAGTTTCAAATGAAAGGCTTCCAGTTGCCACATGCCGAATAATTAGTTTAGAAGACCCATCCCATGATGGAGGATATAAAAAAGCAAAACCAAAATTGTAGTTATAGAGCCGCTTACTTAGTTTTCAGTTGATTCATTTTGCATTATGTAGCTTCTTTATACCGAACACAAAAAAAGAAAAAATTATATTAATTTTGTAAGTGATTCTAGCGTCGACTAACGTTTTATAAATATTTGAATTCACAGATTTATTACAACTTTTTGGTGTGTCACTGGACTACTCTTTTATCTTAAATCATATCACTTTTTATTGCAGTTCAATTTCAACAGTCCATCAGCAATTTCAACGAATTTGTTATAAAAATTATAACACCTTAATACACTTTTTAAATTACAGATTTGTTTGCATTAAACATTTGCACATTTTTGATTTCTTCTTATTTCGGTTCGGTTATTACTTACTTTTCGATTTTGTTAATATCAGTAATCCACAAATGGCAACCGCTACAATCGGCAGACAAATCAGCGTTATTGATATATAATCAATATCGTGTAGATAATCCACTAATGTATCCATTTTGCAGGAGCTGTTATTGATATGACTACCAAAATTTTTGACGATGAAGGAAACTCGTAAATAAACTCAAATCCTTTTACAAAAATTCCTTTGCCGTAAGGAGTCTGTTGTAACCGAACCGTTAACAACGAAATATCCTGTAAAACTGACGAATTGTGATATCGGAAGAACGTTATATTCCACCGGCGAAAAAACTCGAACAGAGGGCGTGCACGTATGAGGGAGAAAGATAGAAAACGAGACGAAGGCACGTGTATGCGTAGTACAACGGCTGCCGGTTTTGTCCTTCAAGAATATTTAGGAATTTGCTGTTGTGTGTATTGATTATGTTAAAATAACAGCAACAGCAAGAGAGTGTATAAAAAACTCCTGGCCTCCTTCCCTCAGTAGTAGTTTTACAGGAGCATTCAACGGTTGTTTTACAGCCACATGGAAAGAGAGAGAGAGAAAGAGGGAGAGAGAGCGTGGCACCAATTGCCTTTCGATAATAAACAAATTCAGGGACCAAAGTTCAATATCCGCTCGTAATTCCACCCTTAAATCGTGTATGTCCTGTGCCGTTCTGGCCAGTCCGTTGCTTTATCGTTGCTTTGATTTATAAAAGCTTTGCTGTTTTTTGTGTATTTTCTATCGTGTCGTTGTTGTGGTCCTTTCTACCCTTGCTGGCCAATTTATTTTTGCAATGTTATGTCCTTTGTTATCACGAGGTTTGCTAATTTTACATTAGTTGTAGCATATCCTTGGAATTTTTGCTGTTGCGTGTGTAAATCGCTCATGGTCGTTTGGCAGGTGTTTAAAATGTTTCGCATTATGATAAAAGCCATATTCATGGTATCTACTAAATGTCAACAGAAACTTGCTTGGTGTGACGATAAAATTAATTTGATAAATCTTTAGACTAATTGGCTGTCATACAAGTAAAGCCATTTTTTCTGACATAAATTTTTTATGCCATTTAAGTCTTGTGTTAACAATTGTTTTCTATTTTTAATTCCGTAAAAAAAAAAACAATTGCATTTAAATTTAAGCGACAAACGTTTTTTGCGCCGTTTTTTCCGAAGATTTTTTTTTGTCTTGGGATGCTCTACTTTTTCACTTTGTTTTGTAGCTGTCAAGAATTATTATTTATATTGTCACAAATGTCGTGCAAAAAACATAAATTTTTGACACTTTATCGAAAGTGAAATTGTATAGTATTAAACCGAATATATGTATATTCGTGTATATGTAAATATAATTCGCAGCGATTCTGTGTGTTATTGTTATTAATACATTAGATATTTTTTCGTTAGATTTTTTTTGTTTTGTTTTTTTTTTTTCAAATATTTTGTTTATTATTTACATTTTTTTCGTGCGTATCTGACTAAGTATGCGTGTACACATTCCTTGCTACGTTTGAAAACTATTCAAAATGTAAATTTTTTGTTCTTTGCGTCACTTCACAGCAGTAGGAAAACCCGAAAAAAAATCTGGTTTAAGGACTCTGAAGATAGCAAATCTCTATCGGCAGATTACTTCAAAACTTTGTTTTAATTTTTTTCAATATTATTTTTTTCTTTCTGCGTATATTTTCGTAAATTTTTGAATTTCTTTATATTTGTAATTTTTCCCCTTGATTTTATTTACATTTTTTTACTTTGCATACGATTTGTTTCTATCTTTTTGTAACGAAATCTCATATAGTTTCTCGGCTGTCAGATTGCCTCAGAGCTCATACACGCGAAACGTTCAAAATTCAACTGATTTTGAAATCATTCAACATCCACTAGTATATCTCCCCCCAAAATGTATGTACAGTTTGACGCTCACAAGCTTGCATATGCTCACTTACACAATGAAACAACATAACACGGCAAAGGGGATGGCAAAATAGACAGCTTAAGTACGTTTTTATGGAGAGCACTAAAAGAAATAAATGCAACAGTAATAGTGACGAGATTTTTTGTATCTAACGTGCAGTCCTCTACATTTAACTAGAAATACAGAAACTAAAGGAAAATTCAATTGTCTGAATTAAATACAGATTTATTTGCTGGGTTAATTTGGAGTAGGAACTGAATCGATTTCACTAATTTTTTCCCTAAATGAAGATTTTACTACAGATCGAACTATTCTTTGTTGTGTGAAAAACTAAATTCAGTATAGCGTCTACAAATTATTCAGATGTATTTGCAACATGAAAGTTCTACGAGGCATATGTTTCAAGCAAATTTTGGTCCGCAATTCGATATACTATCGTTAACCCAATTTAAACAAAATTTTCATTACTTATAATAATAATAATACTTATAATAATAATAATAAGGTAGACTACCAAGTAGCAGAAAATATAATGGCAATAGCTGAGAACGTACGCGATGACAGAGGTGAATCCATGTGGGGTCGTTATTAACGGATTGGTTTGACATATGAAGAGTCATTGCACCGTCCTCTGCACCATGGGCACCAAGGGTCACAAATGGTAAAATTAATCCGGTGTGAAAAAAAACTCATCTGAAAAAGTATATTTTTCCGTATTTTTCTAAACTATTCATCAATTACAGCTCAACTTTCAACATTTCAGAAATTGATGGATTTTTATGTAGCCGTTTCATTTTACGACCCGAAAACTAACAATCGAAGTGTTTTGAAGGCATGAACAAAAAGAAAAAAAAAAAGAAAGCGAAACAAAAAAGAAAACCATCGGAAAATTGAAATGAATGCATTAATTTATCAAAAGCAACTGAGTGTGTGAGTAACGCCTTCTTCGTATCGATTTAGTCCGATCTTACATTGAAGATGGATTCTTTTTCGGCCTCATTCTGAAAATAGAAATTCTTTCAAAATCTTTAAGTTGCATGTTGGTAGCGATGTACCACGGATGTTTTATAACAACATTTTAATTTTACCGAGCAAAAGGCAAACGTCCATCATCTATTAAAACATTAAAATTATCTTTAACTAATTAGTTTCAAATTTTGGTCGGGTCATGAACATTAAAACAAATTTAGACTAAAGAAATATTCTGTACGTTTCGCTATTCATTTTACATTATAAGCTAGTGTACCATTTCGCCTACGTAACCCTCGTACTGCCATCTCCAATACAACAAACAAAGCACACAAATCGGCCATAAAATACGGCAGCCAACGTTTTTATGTTAGCTGTGATGACTTTTTCGTGCTCAATTTGTTAACATTTCAAGCACGTCGAGTTCGCAACTCTCATGCCAAATAGGTAACAACCAACACACACTGGCGATCTGGTGTTAAGAGAAAGAGAGACACAAAACACAGATTCCCCGGCACTGTCCGCAACCTATCCTCACAACCACTTGAAGTTCGAAAAACGTTTTGTATGTTGCACGTTGTTCGAAACACCAACCTCACACAACAATTCGAACACGCTGGTCACATCATTGGCGCTTCTCTACTTCTTTGTTTCGGCCAGACTAATTCATGCTCTTTGGCTCTTACGCCTACTTTCAGCATCTCTTTCGGCACAGTAGTTAAGACTTGATGGCTTATTATGTAAATTTCTTTTGTGTGATTTTTTTATCTTTTCATGTGATCCCCAAATGTTTGGGGAGAACGTTGGAATATATCGATCACCTTCTCTGTTTTTTGTTTTATCAATAAAATATCTTTTCTATGACAGATTTCATATTACAATGAAGAAAACTGCCTTTACTGGTGCAACATTTTATTTCATTATGACGGATACTGCTGATGGCTCTTATGACGAGGGGTTTACTTTATCGTCTTGGTTTTTGTGTTGGATGCTTTATTGATTGATTGATATGGAATCGTTATATCAATTAAAATTTTCATGGAAAATTTTTCAATAGAAATTAATTAATTAATTACGGAAATTAATTTCTCATAAGTAAAATAATGTTGGCTTATTAATTAATAAACAATTAAATTAAACTATGCGCCACTCAATATATTTCAAAAATTGTTGGAATTGTTTTATAATTAAACTAAGAGTTGATGATATTCTTCCTAACGACTAGTAATATTTATCTAATACTAGCTGACCCGGCAAACGTTGTTTTGCCTTCAAAATGAAAATGTGGTAAAAAAAATTAATTGCAAAAATCTCATCTCCAACGCCATATATCACTTCAAATAAGACCTTTTAAACCTTCCGGAATACTCTACCAATAATTTAAGACCAAAATGAGCCAAATCGGTCCAACCGTTCTCGAGCTTTAGCGAGACTAACGCACAGCAATTGATTTTTATATATATAGAAGATAAAATTTCTTCTAAATAAAGTGATATAGTGATACACTTTAAAGTTATTCTAATTTTTATTTTTTAAATTCTTTAGACTTGTCTGTAACTTTCGCTAATACACTTTAAATTGGTTTCCGCTTTACAATGACTTTGGATATACCTATACAAATCACTCTCTTATAGGGGAATATGTCTGGGAACATTGACTTCTCAGACAACATAAAAATCTGTTATAACTGCTTGGAACTAGCAGATTATAAGTTATAATTGGGGTATCTTGTTGTAGAACCGCAAACCGAATTTTAAGCCAAATTATTTTAGTCGTTTTTTAAACAGTTTTTAGATAGGACTACCAATACAATACTGTAATCGTAATTAGCGGTACCAAAGAAGTTAAATTACTAGCAATGCCAATAAAGTTCATGTTTACATTCTGTCTTATATTGAAGATGCAGAATTTCGACCACATCTGTAATGCTTCTAGTCTCTTCAAGTTTCTTTATCATCTTGCCAATTCCTTGCACAGTAGGTCGATTTGACGACCATAATCACACCATAATGCACGAAAAGTGCCCACGTTTGAATCACCACTTTTGTAGCAAGTTTTAACTATTTTTCTGCGTTCTTCGGTTGTTCAACGGTCCATATTCGTAAATGGCAAACTTTGCACTAAATAAATAACACTCCAGATGTTAAGTATTGAACAGCTGGCAGCCTTGTCAGACCTGCGGTTTTGAAACCACTGAATGGATAACCCTGTATTTGACCAACCGATCGACCGTGCCGCTTGAGCCTGGGTTCAATCCCGCATAGACAAGTCAATCACTTCGAGTAGTCGAGTAATCGGCTAGTCTGGACAATACTTCTCAAAATTTTACGTTCTGAATTGTCGACAAACTGTAGGTCCCGTTCTCACTGAATGTGAGAAGGTCTTCCATATCTTATTCATGAGATGCAAGGGAATTTGTTTAATATTTTGACGTTTTGAATCGTCTGAATATTTGATTACATTGAACACATTTGAAATGCTGAATATTTCTTTTAAGTTGGAAAATAATTCAAATTTCTTAGGGAATTGTATGGGACCTATTAAACAAATTACAATACTATTCCCACCATTAATTCTGACTTCCTCAACTGATCCATTACGCATTCTTATCACGTTCCACCCGGAAGAAATATATGACCTCCAGCGAAAGCTTAAAAAACAATATATTTTACACTCGCTTCTAAACATTTCCATGTAATCATTGCTCTGACAATTTACATATGACCACAAATCAAGAGGTTTCATATGTTAGTTAATCGTTTTATTTCCCCTCCATTATCAGGCCGAGAAATTGACGTAGTAACCGCACAAGTAGAGTAAATAAATAAACGTAAATTATGTGCTCTCATGTGGTAGGCAAATACTAAATATTTCACGAATAATATAAAATAAATAAAATGAATATTGATCACAAACTGCCAAAAAAAACCCCCCTTAGTTTGCACTTGGGTCCCCTATCTTGCCCGAATATTGCCAATAGTGGTTGTCGACCGCCTAATTGGTTGTTGCTGACTAGTTTCGAACTTATCAGATTGAATTATTTCCATGACGACTTTGACCATCGACAAAGTTACCTCCGCCATTATCCCCAGTCCGTGAATCAAATCTCTTAACCCAGTAGTTGCTAACATTCGTCGCAAATTGATAAAAAATACCGTCGCCACCTTTTCCACCCTCGCCCAGTTATTTGATAAATACACCGTCAATAATCACAGAACCGCTATAGGTGTTTTACTTAGCACTTTAACGAGTGATAGAGTGAGGGATACCGAACGGATGGATCCATGAGTCGCGCAGTTTCTGTTTAAACAGCTAAAAAGTTAACAGTTCAGTCTCACAGAAAACGAAAAGCTTAACGATCGCCCTCAGATGATAGATTAACGATAGAGAGTGAAAAATCTATTAATCGAACTTTGAAACTACACGCAGAGAGGAAAACAAACCATGAAAGCACAAATTTGTGGTAAAAGGCTTGCCATGATCTCAAGAAAAAGTGCTAAATGAACACAAAAATTGTTGAAATGTGTTTCAGTTTATTTAAATAATGAGAATTTTCTAGTGCGAAATATTTCAAAGTTTTGAAAAATATTTGGAGTGATACAATTTTTAAGTAACAGCGTTCTAAAATGACCTTTAAATTTTTATAGATAAGAATATAGAAAAATAGCAGAGAAGAATATTTTATAGCAATGTAGTTAGACCATTTTCATATATGTAGCTCCATCTGAATATATAAAAATATAGAAAAATACCGAGGAAGAATATTTCATAACATAGCATAGCAGTAGGACAAAGTAACATTTCTAATGTACAAACTGTCAAAAAAGTACGGGGAATTAGTCAATAAAACACGAAATATTTATTATTTGTTAATCTATGCCAATGAATAGCCCATCATCAGAACACTTTTTAAGTGCATTTGCTGGAAGAAGATTAAATTCTCGCCACGTATTATTTTTTATGTCTACAATCGACTGGAAATGGATACCTGAAAGTGGCAATTTGTGTTTCGGAAAGGGGAAAGAATCGACCGGCGCTATATCAGACTAAAACGATGGTTATTCGATGATATTTGATGCGTTTTTGGTTAAAAGTTAATTTACTAAATCTTTATAGAATTTGCAAACTCAGTTGAAAAGTGTGTTAGTTCAAAGCAGCAACAACATTTTTAGTTCTTACATGCGAATTATTTCACAACATGTAATTATAATTTCTTTATATCTACAAATTAGCCACCATTTGGCTAATATTTATTTGTTCTATTTTGTAAACGTTCATTTTTGAAAGTGTCAAATCCCTATTGTTGCGCTAAACTTATTGTGATACAACTCCCTTAGCATTGTTGGCAGCTATTGGCAGTATTATTGCAAACGGACTTTAAATTTGCCATATCTATTGAAAATTTACATCCCAAGTCGACTTCTCCCAATATCTTATTCGATTTCAAGTTGCATCAGTACAATAGTCTGTATTATATTTACTAGATGTGGCAACCCTTCCTCTCTCAATCTGTGTTTTTGCCATAGACAATTATTAGAAAAAAATTTGCACAAACTTTGAGTGAAAGTTTTGTAACAAAAAAAGTTCACCTCGTCAATAAAAAGTTCTCTTAAAAGCAATGCAAGGGAAATTGTGGCAAAATGATCTCTTGCATTTTGATTATTTTACTCTTTTTTGCTTTAACAATAAGTCTTTTGTCATGCTTATTAAACAAAAACAATATACATCATAAATCAAAATCACAATTAATTGAAATTTATGTTCACGGAGTGTTTTTTGTTTTTTGCTTGCTTGGCACCCCGCCCACAACGAATGTAACGTGATTACTCTTGCGTGACTTAATAAAACGGGATTTTAAACGACAAAATTGTTCTGTCAAGCATTTAGGCCGTTAGTCTATTGTTGACTTTTTGTATGGGATGGGTTCTTTTTTTTGGTAATTCGGCAATGAAGACATAACCGTTAAAAAAGAAAGTATTTTTTGGTATTTGGTTTAATTTTATATCGTTGCAGGCCTTAACACAAAATGTTGCCCTGTCATGAGTTAATGTTTCGTTGTAGTTCATCCCCAGCTAGCAGCGGATGTTAATGTCATGGTGACGGGGAGTAACCACTTCGTCACACACTTTGACATTAGACTTGAAGTTTTATGGCCCAATTAACAAATGACCCGCCACCGAATATTAAGCATTGTCTTTATTTTGCTTGTGTTTTTGATTTAAGATCATGGTAGAGAAGCGAGACATTTGCAGACGACTTTAGCCTTGACCCAAATACGGGCGAGAAGTTGCTTCACTGATGAAGATCGCCTCCTATGTGAATACACAGGGTAACTCTTAATTTTATGCATGAAATGTGACTGTTTTGTTCTGGTGTATTCTTGGGGTTAAAGCGGGAAATTCATAATACAAAAGCTAAATCAAAAAACAATAGAGATGTGGTGTGATATACAAAGCTCATTTCTCACTTGGTGGTTACGTCGACAAGCAAAATTGTCGCATATGGGTAGCGGAGAATTCAGAAGATGCGCTGATCGTAGTCTGGAAGTAGTAGGTTTTAACTATTTTTTCGCGTTCTTCGGTTATTAAACGATCCATATTCATACATGGCACACTTTCCAGTAAATAAATAACACTTCAGATGACAGGTATATAACAGCTGACAGCCTTGCCAGACGGGCGGTTTTAAAACCGAGAAAAGAGCATCGAAATTTTATTTTACAGAAAAGTCTGATTTCGACCACATTTTAGGAGCTGATCAAAATAGTTTAAGGGAAAAAATATGTTTTGGGCACGGCGGCTTCTGATACATTCTAAGCAAATGTACTAATTCGCATCGAAATTTTATCTCAAAGAGTGATCCAATTTCAACCTAATCTTATACGCCTTAATATATATTTATAATCTTCAATTATGTACGAAATTGAGCTTGAATTGATGCAAAACGAAGGGATTAACTGGCTTAAAAAATTCCAAAATTTAATTACGGAAGTTACGGAAATATTTGCAAACTAAGCCAGCGCCTCAAAATACGAAAATGTCGTCATGTTATAATTGGCTGAATTTATTTCTCACAGCAATTCTCGAATTCTTTTGTTTAAATTTTTAAAATTTCTGTAATTGAATTTAGAATAGACATTTTTATTTTGTATTGTATTTCGATATATAATATATATATATATTTATATAGCGATCTTCCTTCCATTTAAATTCCGTGAACAAATATTTTGCATAATATAGGTATATGTATTTTCTCCCTCCAAAAATAAGACAGATGAAGAGAATTTTTTAATTTCAAAATTGCTTTTCATTCATCGTCTTTTGTCTGTTTATTTTTTTGAGTCACATAATTTTGTATTGAAACACGCGCTTCTCCACTTGAAGGAGAGGCGTTTGCGATGTACTAAAGGACGGCTGACATTGATTCTTTTATTTGTTAACCTGCTTTTGTTCCTATTCAATAGAATTACCAATTGTAAATATTTGTTATTGGCTTGGCAATATTCGATGAGAATTTACGTCAGAATTGTTGCATTTTTTTTTGTGTATCAAAATTTTTTATAATCATCGCAAAATTTAAAATAATAAACTAACTTTCATTGAATTATGGATTTCAATATAAGAATTTTTTCTGAAAAATTGTTAAAAAAATTTGACTAATTTCCTACAATCCTTTTCATGAAATATAATCAAATCATCCCTAGCTAACACCACATTTTAGATAAGACTGTCAGTCACACATCAAAAGTACTTGACAGTACTTTCTTACAATTAATTTGCACACATTTTATTTATCTTAAAGCTGCTGAGTAATTTTTGTAGAAAAATTTCCCTAATTATTGCCGTTGTTATAAAAATAAAGGATATGACATATATTTATAGACATTTATTTTTTTATTGGTTAATAAATTGCAACTGGCTAAATAAAAGTGAAGTCAAAACAACACAAAAAATATTTGGAAAGCAGCTTTTGTTCACAAAACTCGTATTTATTGCTAACACTTAACTTTATTTTTTTTTTTAATTAAAGTCATATCAAACAGAATATAAACAATAGAATTTACTAGACCCATATGGGTGGGTTTTCTGATATACCGCAAAAGGAAGGTTAGGGTATCGAACTTTCGGCTCATTTTAGTTTACAGTTGATTGACCCAAGTTCCATACCGTCAAAATTAGAACTGAAAAGTTAACGAACTAGACATTTCATTTTTTTTTTATCTTGCCTACAGCACAAAGCGTGTTTGCAAACATTAACAAATATTTGGTGTCGACGCCCCACCAACCCATACTGCGCGGCAACAATTTATATTTCGATTGGCTGAAAGTAAATGAGTTTATCTATTTAAAAAAAAAATATTTTACCAACATTTTCTAAGTGAAAAGTGTAAACACGAGTGATGGGAAAACACGAGTCCAACAAAGCTGGTACTCAATTTATTTTTCATACATCCATGTTGACCAAGTTCAAGGTTAATACATTTTATTGACTATAGGTGTGCAAAGTTAACATTGACACTTAAATGCTAACTACATAGACTGTTAGCATTGCGAGCAAAAATAAGCATCTTAAACGCTATATTTCAAAGATATGATTAAATGTATGCTTTTGAAAATTTCTAGAATATCATAAACATATAGCAGACATAGAGTTTGCTAAGAGGGTAGCAAAACACTTTTTAGAGTGTCTGCTATAGACACTTTCCTAAGATTATACTTTGGGCGATTCATACTTTGGAAGATGACCCTTTTTCAGAATTTTCCATTAGATGTCAACAGACATCATCGCACTATTATAAATATACATTTTTTGCGATCGTCTACAGTGTCTACAAAAGACGCTACCAAAAGTGTCTCTGAAGAAACTTTCCGAAATATGTCTCTGAAGAGGCTTATCAAAATGTCTATGAAGACGCTTTCCAAAGTGTATCCCTAGGCACTTTCTAAAGTATCTCTGTATGTATTTTCTAAACTGTCTCTATAGGCACTTTCTAAAGCGTCTCTGATGACATTTTCTAAAGTGCCTATGAAGACGCTTCCCAAAGTGTCTCTGTAGGCACTTTCTAAAGTATCTCTGATGACGCTTTCCAAAGTGTCTCCTTAGGAAATTTCTACAGCGTCTCTTTTAGCGACGATTCGGTAGATCGGCTAAGTGTCTCTGAAGATACTTTACAAATTGCCCCTAAGTTCCTCTGAAGAAACTTTCCAAAATATTTCTGAAGACACTTTCCAAAATTTTTCTGAAGGCACTTCCTTCTTGTTTCTGAAGACACTTTACAAAGTCTCTGTGAAAACACTTTACAAAGTGTCTCTGAAAACACTTTACAAAATGTCTTTGAAAACACTTTGCAAAGTGTCTTTGGAGACACTTTAAAAAGTGTCTTGAAAGAAACTTCACAAAGTGTGTTTGAAGACACTTTAAAAAAGTGTCTTTGGAAACACTTTAAAAAGTGTCTTTGGAGACACTTTAAAAATGTCATTGAAGACACTTTGCCTCTGGAGGCACTTTATAGACTGACTTTTATGTGAAGACGCTTTACAAACTGTCTCTAAAGGCACTTTACAAAATTTCTGTGAACATACTACACAGAGCCTCTGTTAGAATAGTGACGTGTTCCTTCATTTTCCTAATAACGTTTTAATACGTCTAATAGCAATAATGACCAAATGACGGATAGATATTCCCCCTGCTGCGATACCATATTATTAGGAATCAATTCAATTCAGTCGTGTTGAAACACGTCATTATTATTGATCTGGCCAATCAATCAAATCGAATTGACGTGTAAACTAACATTAGAACTCATGTAAATGTGCGTTTGTCGATACATATGGAAATTTATAAGGATTGTTGTGAAAGGTTGCTTCAATTAAAATAAACTACCGTAAATATTTAAATAAACGAGTTTGGTATATGAGAATATTTTCTTTTACTTCCCAGCAAAATAAGTGCATCCAAGGAAGCAAACTTTCATCACATTGTGTGATAGGGAAGTAGTGAAAAATTGCGTAATCACCAAGGAAATTTATATAGGGTTCTCATAGGAGAGAAACACTATTTTATGATGCCTCTTCTTTGCATATTCATGAGCGCCGTAGATGTGATGAAAATTTACATTTTTGATTGCAATTTTTCATTATTCAAAAGGATTGCTTTTTGTTCTAGAAAATGTTTTTTTCAGATTATTTCCTCAATATAAGTAATTGCACTAAAATTGCTTTTGAAAAGGTATCCTTAAGGGTTGCGTTTTACCAGATTTGCCCGCTGATTCTGTAGAAAAGCCAGTAAACAGGCGCATAACTGAAAAAGCATATAATATTCCATAGGATCAAAACACTACCATTATAGTCCACAATATTGTGGACGGACATTAACGACATAAATTTTTATGGCGATGAGAAGTGTACTCGTATATGTTTCATTTGATCCCTGATTATTTATAGTTTTTATAAATGAAATGACAAACTTAATATATCAAGGATAAAATAAATGTTTTCCCTAAAACTTCAAATGGATCTTTTTGTGTTCCCCAACAAACAGATTTTGGAGTATTTCATGTTAGGATGTTTTGCTACAATAGTTAGCAATTATAATTATGAGACTCGAACCAGTGTTTTTAAGTACTTCGTTACCGTAATTTTGAAAGTAGTTTAAACGTTGTTAGATGTGATGAAAATGTAATTCTCTTTGAAGGGCTTTAACTTTTTTTGCTGGGTTGATTAGCAGCGTAGGTTGTTGTTGATTGGGGGATGTATCAATACGTTAATAGTTATTGAACTTGTGAACCTGCATACTGAAATGGCACAGAAATACGTGTTCTTTTGGAGTAGTAGGTTGTCTGACGTTTACGTATGCTATTAGGCCACGTATATATAAATGTTAGAATGAAAAAATATCGTACGTTAGCAGAAATTCGAGGTCAGACGGTCATTGAACGTTTGATTTCTTTTGTTAAGTGTTGAAGTTAATTAAATTTATATTACTTTCTGCGGAGGACATTTGTGTAAGTTGTAACAAATGGAGGAGTTAATTGATTTTTGTGTCACTCTGTGTGATAATATATTAAATATATTATCATTAATATGATGGTCTTAGCATTTTCTCTTTGATTCATTATGTGCCGCAAATGGCTTCATATCTTTGATGTATTCTGCATAGTACTCGTATTTCGCTCTTATAGATGATAACAATATAAAATACAATATCATTTAACCACTAAGATTATCATTTATAAAACATAATTCTCTTACCCAAGTTCGAGTTCAAATTCCAAGTTTAAATTAATTTTACAAACTTACCTGAAATGATAAAAGAAAATCAAATGTTTAAATATGCTGTCATATTTTGGAAAAATATTAAATTTATAAGCTATGCACGTAAATTACTTCTTTATTATGTTTCTTTTTGCCATCCAAAACAAAAAAAAAAAAAGAAAAACCAAAAAAATTAAACAAAGAAATATCAGTTTCCGGTCAGCGGAACACATGTTTACTTCCGTTATTTTGGCTAGTGAGCATCCGCTTCATCATGAACAATCCACATCGAGGGTCATTCATATAAACGAGAATATTTTCCATGTGAAAATATTCTAAAATTCATAAGAATCTTAGATAATCTAATTTTCCATGTATGAATATGGAAAACTGATTGTGTTCTGTTTTCGCGAAACAAGAGGCAACAAAATTGGGAGCGTCGGTGTTAAACAAAAAAAAAAAAACTTGATGGTCAAAAATCTTAAGCAAAGTGATAAATGGGCCGAATCTTTACAACATCTACATCAATTTAGAATAAAGAATACGTAAGTTTTTATGGATTTGGGGTTTTGCATGGCCAAAAATGGAAAAGAAGTGGTTGTTTCTAATTGGAAATGAATCTGTAAGCAAAACAATGGCTAAAAATATGTTTGCACAGAATATGTTTTCACGGTCAACGGAATATCAAAATTTAGATTTATTGATCTGTGGTGAACGCTTGTATAATAATGATAAATTCATTCTTTCCAGTACAGACTAACGTTTAAGAAATCCATTTTTCAGTTGGGTTCAAGTCCCTAAAAGAGAAAGACAAACGAAAGAAACGGTGCCTTTCAAATGTAGACGATCCTGCATAAGAACTCATAAGAATGTTGGTGCAAGTGAAAAAAAAATTCGTCCTCTGTTGGTAGAATTACAGGGTAGTGGCTTGCAATTACCTGCCGAGATATATACTTAAAACCTATTCTGATTCTCAGCATGCATAAGCTCCTAAACATAATTAGGCTCGACGAATGCATGCTTAAAGCTTGGAATTTGGGCCTATTGTGTCCTATAGTATATTAAAAAAAAGTCTGTAACAAACTAAAGCAGTATTTGTGTTTGACCCATCGCTTACAAAGTTCTGTAGATTGTGATTCTATCTGACCTAATTGTATATTTTTCAGCGAAGTTCTTTCTATAACAAACAAGATATTCACGCTAAGGCATATCCTGCAAATGGTAAAAAAACAGGTCGAAACATACCATTTTTTCGGTGGGTATGGCAGCTTCATTCCGACATACCGATATCGGAATTCAGGACCGAATTTTTATTCTTGCGAAGGCTTATAAGTCTTTGTAGGATGACATTGACCGATACGAAGTCTTCAGTAAAGATAAGGACAGGGCGATAGTCTATCGTGCAAACCCTTAAACATTCTTTAGGAGATGATTACTACTATCTGCAACGAAAGCCATGTGTAACTTGCGTACACTGAAAATATAGACGTCATTGGCAGAAAACTTTGAGATGTTGCTGCAGTCTTCTCAAGCACTGAAAAGTAAGAGCAATTGCTTCCGCCATAAAACGAGAACAAAACTAAGTTACATCTTTCGACGAACAAAGAATCTAGTCTTTTGGATGGTGCATGATTTCATCTACCTCAGTGCGGTCATCAATATGAAAATGTGAAGAATTGGAAAATATTTCATGGCATGTTGAGACATATAGCTTTTTCGGGGAAAACTAACTAATTTTATTTAAAAATTTACCATCTTTCTGATATAGCTCCTATTAAGGCTTATCTGGCATTATCAAAGATATTGACTTTATCTCTTTGTAAATGTTTATTTTACATTTTGCTTAAATTTAATTGTTCTGACGTTAAAAGACTTTCAAAATTCCATATTCCCATAAATCTTAAATTCTTGCAATCTTGACTGAAAAAATAAGCGAACGAAATACAAAAGTTTTCAGTTGCACAAAAACGAAAATAAGAGAAAAAACAATACAAATTCATGACGATTACGGCCAACAATGCGATTTTGATTTTTCATTACAATGTGTATAAATATTAATGAATTTATTAAAACCACAAATTTTATAAATGCGTAATTTCTTGCTGCTTTTCGTTTTTATTTTGCGGAAAAATATTGTGTAAAATACTTGAGCAACCAGCCAGCAACAAGTATGTACGTAAGATTCATATCGGCATCGTCAGCCGGCCGCATCATCTCAGATGCACTTGACTTTGAGAGCGTTTGTTAAACTTGTATGTTACCCCCTTTGACTGGTCTGGCCACTGAACTGGTCAATGTAATATCATTGCAATGCTGCAGCAGAAGCTTCTTTGTAATTTGCTTGCTTTGTGACTGTGTTTTGTTTTATTTCCGTTTTTTTTTTTTTGTAAAAATCAGAAGGCGTCAATGGATTGGCTATTTTTTTTTCTTTTAAAAAAGATATGGGAAGAAATAACATTAAAAAAATCATATGTCAACTGGCGTCAGCTGTAAATATACATGGTAACTTTGGTGACACTAAAAATAATTACCATTTTTTTGTTGTTTTCCTAGCTATGATGTTTTTATTATTTTAATGCACTAGTTGTTAGAGCGAATAATCATTAAATATTTATAGTGTGAAGAATATTAACAATTGTCGCCAATCAATTATTTAATTCCAAAAGTTTGAATTACTTCTGTAATTAATGGAAGTAACAGAATTCCAGAGACACAAACTGGAAATTCAGCTTTTTAGTTTAATCGAAATACACAAATCAGTCGCCGCCTAAATGTATGCTCTACTTTTTCCTTTTTCACTAGAGAAATGTTTGATGTTGTTCCCGCTCTGCTCCTCTGTTAACAGCAACAGTAAAGATATCAGTTAATTATTACTGTTTGCTTGTTGTATTTTCAGAAGTTCATTGTTTTGCCTGCTGTAGACCTTTTGAATTGTCAAAGATAACATTTGAAAGTCTTTATGAATCGTTGAGTACAAATGAGTTGTGTTTTCTTTATGTTTTAACTTAATCCTTATAAATGATTATGAATGAATTTTTTTTGGGTTGACGGAATTTCTGAAATTTAAGCTGCTTTTATAAAAGAAAATACGAACAAGTTCAAAATCCGCATGTAATTGTTATATCTGTTTCAATTTGAGCCAAAGGGAATATCATAAATATCAAAAAAAGTGCAAATTTGAACCATTCGTTCAACAAGAGTTAACCAACTACAGGCATCAGCCTTTTACTACAAGAATCGTCGCTCGAAGTGTTATCTACCTAAATGTGCTGTAATTTGGCACCGCCCTCGTCCATGTTTACTGCTAGCTAATTAGTCATTCACTTGAGATTCACTTTCATCTATAAAATTACAACATCATTGCCATGCTGAGTTTATTGTGTTAACACTTTCCAGAATAATAATTTAAGAATAAATTAGTTTCAGCGAAGATATAAGTATAATTTATTTGATATCTGACAAACAAACAAAATATATAGACTATAAACAAAACTAATTTAAAAAATGGTAAAGACAGTAAAAAAGTCAACACATAAATTACTTTTTGTTGTACGTACTTGCTAAACAAGAAGTTCATTTAAGGAAATCTTGGAAGCGAAAATCGTAAACCTTGAAGAGGCCATATTAAAAGAGTAAATACAGAGCTGATGCAATCTGAAATGACATCAGTTGATGAACAAAGGAATCATTAAACGACCTCAAAAACAGCAATTAAAGAAGGAAAATTATTTTATTTTAAGGTCATAATTCCTTATTTGTGTCCAGATATGAAGTAAACAGTGAATTTGTTGTCGTACAGCAGCAACGATGACCTACACCAAGATTTTATATCTGTCATAAAGTCCAACCACTACTATCAAGTACGCATAACTGACCCAAGTTATATCAAGACATGTAGAGAGAAATGTATACGTTGTTACAACTGTGAATGTGTGTAAATATTAAGTATAAATGATGTAGATACCAACAAACACCATCACAGGGTGCCCTTATACTATACAAAGCCTCATTACTTGTGGATAACACAGGACAACATTATTTCTTTTACAGATAATTTCAGTTCGGAATTTGATTAATTCAATTATGGTGATCTTTAGACTTTAAAGATACACCATGAACGCCATTTATCTTAAATTTTTATCGAGAGTTGAGGCTAATATCAGTTCCACCTCTAGACATTAATCGCAAAATTGTGATGGTACGAAATGTATCCAAAACAAATATTAATTTTTATAATGTTGTGTTTGTCATATATAATCGAGGGATAACTCCTAATTGGTAAATTGTAACAACCTAAATTTTAAATCATTGAATTAATTTTTACTACATGATAAAACTTGAGAAAAATCGCCCCTTCTGTCATCTTCCACACAAATGAATGATTTAATTCAGATATTCTTAATCGCATATCTTTCACTTGATAAGTCAAATTTCGCCAATATTACGACTGCATTTTTGCTTCCCTTTCGGGCAGCTCACATACAAATTAGTCGAAGACGGCACTTTATAATTATTATAATTCGCATTCCACACACTTTTGTCGCACCGAAAAAAAGAAGTTGGATAAAGGTATCTCTTGACTGAAATTCCTGAACAGGTTTTTGTGTCATATTTTTACGTTTCTTTGAATCTTACTCAGTAAGCGTTTTAACATGAGAAACGACTTCTAGCTAGCATGACAAAATGCTCTAAACCAATGTTGTCAATTATTGTCCTTCTTTGTATTGTGCATAAATTCCAAGCTACACAATGCGAAAGTAATTAAACAATTTGTATAGAAATTGAAATCCAAGTCCAATAAAGGTCTCATTTCTTTAGAAAAATAGCAAATTGTTCACGTACAAACAAATTTTAAAATTAATTAGTTTCCAGTAGATATGATTATAGATTCTAGTTCTGATGATAATGTCTGTCTTTCTCTTAACAGCGGTGGCTTGGATGACGAGCACTTCGTGTAGTCCAGCAATCAAAAAATCTAGTAAAAGTTTTTCAAAGTGACTTTCAGAATCATCATAAAACAGTAGGTCCTTTTCAACGATTCTAAAAATAAAATGCATGTAAGCCCACTGAACACAAGACTCTCATCCATATTCTTCCCATTCACGAGATGCAAGCGAATTTTCGTTTTTTTTTTTTTTGTTATGCAAGTTATTTTGTTTTGATTTAGGCACAATGCCAAGTAATTTTCCTTTTACCTAAATATATTAAATTTGAAAACCAAATGTACAAAATAACACCATTCGTACAATAGCATATGTATTTAGAAAAAGCAAACAGTAGAGACTTCAGAAAGGGAAATGAAATTTCGAAAAACTTCAAATTCGTTGATGCGATTGCTCACAATATCAAGGCAGAGAATGTCAGTATTCTGAAGGAGTTACAGTTGTAACTATCAAATTTAGTCAATAACACCGGAAAACTAACAAAATCTCAAATATAGTTTAGCTATAAAAGTTTCTTGTCACTGTCAGTTATCAAATAAAAATAATTACAAAGTATAGTAAAAAGAGGTTCATTATTTTTGCATGGCATTGAAGACTTTTATTTAGCATAATTAGAATGATTCGATTTATAAATTGCTGTCATTTTGAAGGTAATTCCAATATGCATCTTTCAGAGACATCCTCGTCCGTGTTGACAAAAAAAAAAATAGATCAGCCGATTTGCATAAGTTTCTTTTGAGCCAAATTTTTCACCCTAGACAGGAACCGGTGGTAATTATATGATCAGGTACATCTTTGACATCAAAATTACCAGAACGGAATTGACATAACAAAAGTTGCGCACATTTTTAAACGCTATTCTCATTTTCAGCCACCTTTATCGAAAAAAACTGTAAAACATGGGATATTTTTTATTTGCTGATAACCCACTTTGACGCAAGCTCAATCATGAAACTATTATAGTAATTCTTTGAGTACGAAAACATAACTTTCAAACGCCATCTATCGTAACTGATTGCACTTATACGACGCGAGATAGAAATTACTAATGCTATCTATTGGAATCTATTTGTTATCCCTTACAGAAATAAAATTCCGAAAAAATTCACAGAACTGAACTGGCCAGAAAACCAGCAGAAAAATAACGAAATTTAGCTTCTTGAACCTTAGCCACTGTCAGTTATCGGACAGTCAAAATAAAAAATTTCGGTTTTTTTTCAATTACCAGAAAAAAAGAATTGTAAAAGGTTATGAATCACAATTATTGTGTATAAAATTTTCGATAAAAATCAAAACATCACATTGTAATCAATGAGACCCACCACTTCAATAAGTTCAAACACCTTAAGCTCAATAAATATTAAATAATTAATAAACCACATGTACTTATACATACATATGTACATAATAATCTGTCAGATATCAAGTAAAAACAAGACGTCGAGGGCATTAACTTCAGCAGATGGAGTGGGGCTGAATGTTTGTTTTTATTGTTACCTGATAAATTTCCTTGTTAATGTTTATACAAATTAATTTAATTACAACATCATCACATAACTTTTCACCGCCTAGTAAAGTCATTAAACTATGAGCGCAACTGTTTAACAATTTAGCACTTTTTAACGCTTTAATTTCAATGTCGTTGAATTTTGCACTTTGCCGACAAAACCTTGACCTTTTGGAATAACTGGAATTACTTTCATTGCCTTCTATACTGCTATTGTTATTGTTTACGACGCGTTTCTCTCAACCTCAATGTGTCTTCCCGCCCCCCTATAGTCCATATTTCACACCAACAACAATCATGAGAATTTAATAGTTTAATTATGCATCATCTACACCGGCTCTTACTCTCTCTCTCTCTCCGCCTCCCTACATCTCTCCATCTCTTATTCTTTCTGGGGTACAACGGTCGTTTGTTGATCTCCAGACGCTGTAAATACTTCGCAAGTACGATATTTATGTGTGTATTTATTAAATATATATGTATATTTTAAGTTTATTTAACTTTCATTAACTCTATACTGGCCAGAAGTAGCATGTTTAGTTCGCTAAGAGAATTGGTGGCGAACGTAGAAAAATTTGGAATGTTTTGACAGAAGGAAATGTAAAGTTAACAGAATGTTAAGTAAGTTTAATAACATTAAACTACAGTTCGAAAAATTTAAAAATTGATAAAGTAACTGTCGTCTACAGAAATTTTCAATTTTCGAATTTTCAAATTTTTATAGAGGCACGAAAACTAAACGAAATCATTACAAAAATTTCATTAAAGTGAAATCTGTGTCACTTTATTGAAATCTAACCTTTTGCAATTTGTACATTAAGGCATTGCCATTTTCTAAAGGATTAGCTCGCCCAGCTCAAGTCCAAAACTAACGCGTATGATAAAATTTGTAGAGGATTCAAGAAGATATTTCAGAAGTTAAGAAAAAAAAAAAAAATAATAATAATAATAATATTATTTTAGTATTACTGTGTTACCTGAATTAATTATCCCAATATCTGCAGTTATATTAAACGAAATAAGCTATCGAGATTGTCAAAATTCTATATGTATTGGGTATATCAGTTCAAAATTATAGGGGAGTGATTAAAGCTTGTCGAATCTTTAATTTCGTGTGGGAGGTACCAGAACGGAATTAGGGTTAACAAGTTAAGTTACAGACCCAAAGAAGGTAGGAAAAAAGTTAAACGTAAGACCGCTTGAAGAGACACAAGTGCAAAGAACATGGGAAAATATTACTACACTACTACTTTTCTATATTATTCGCTCTTTCTGGGACTATAACATGTGGAAAATGGGTGTCACGGATGTATAGTGTAGAATTTATATCTTCAACGCATTGGCATTTGGGCAACCATTGCTTTGTGATCAATTTCATGGACAGCGACTGATGTGAACCAAAAAATGCCCTGTTATCGAAGCTTGCTCCCGCCCTTATATATAGGTAGATTCTGGCAATCGAAATGCAAAAGAAAATAAAGATATGAAAACCTCAAGTATTGCAAAAGTTTCAACGATCATGAGTTAATGATATTTCCCTCTAATGTCTGGTTTACTTACAGAGAAGGCATTGTGAATCCTGTTGGCTAATATGTTTAATAAATATAGTTAATATCAGTGCCTTGTGCTTGAAAATGCGATTGACAGGAGAAGGATGCACACGACGTGGATGATGTAACATCTTTAAAAACTACTGTGCGGAAAAGCATGAATTCGGGTGTGGATTGGATTGGATTTGTCTCATGGTTTAACTCTGTAAACCACTATCCATTTCAAGGCGAAATATTTTTAAAATCATGTTGATAAGCATATCCTATGAGACCATAGGAGCATTCTACATAGGGCTGCTGCTTGGGCCTCGAAATTTAAATTGTTCTGATAGATTTCAATACCACGATAGGAAGAAAAGACTTGTTTAGTCTAAAAGTCAGTAAATTCAGTTGGCATAGCAATACCTTTGGTGAGAAATTCAGAAGGGTTAGTTTTCATCGCGGTGCATAACATGGTGCCAAATAGAATTTACATATAAAAGAGTGAATTGTAATGTTAACGAAGTGCGTCTGGTTTGTGGTGTTAACAGGAACTTCAATCACCACTTTACTGCAGCGAAGAACGTACTAAACCAAACACAATGAAAGCAGATCATCGCAAAGCTGCATATCCTCTTGGTGTATCTTTCGATAAACAAGGATAAAACTAGGTTATCTGTTTTGACCAATAGAAAGTGTAGGGCCCTGCGATAGTCAAATTTCATTCAAACGATTAATAGCTGCAACCATTGCAGTATTTACTTGTAGAATAAAATGTGGACATAGGAGAGGACCTGGCTAAATAGCTTCAAAGAGCAGCGCAAAGCCGATGGATGTATATTTTTAAAATATAGCTTAGAATATCTTCCACCTCATGTAGCGCAGGGTGTAGAAAGTTTATATATTCTATAGAAGTAAAAACCATTTGCATCTCCTACAAAACTTATGAAAAAACTGATATAAAAAACTGAGTATTCACCTGTCATCGCTGGTCTTCTTTGTCCTCCTTTCCAATAATCTTACGTTATCGCGAAAGCATTTTGTTTTTGATTGTTTTTTTTTTTTTTTTTTTTTTGAAAATTTTTTTTTTTTTTTTTTTTTTTTTTTTTTTTTTTTGTTATCAATTATTCACATTTCTTTTTTTGGCATCGATGGTTATTGAACTTTTTGTTTTGTTTGTTATGTTTTTACGCGTTCGTTGTTCTAAACCGGACACTTGAACAAATTCCCACCTCTCTCAGTGCGCTCGCCGATGCTTTTGTTCACTGCTTTCTTATAACGCCAATGGGCCTTAGATTCTCACACTCGCTCTTTATGCCATCAATTCTTATTTGCGATATTTTCGGTGGTTGTTTTTTTTTTTTAGATAAAACTTAAAGCGGATACTTTCCCCACCGTACTTGTGTTTGTCCACGGCTGTGGACTCTAGGTATGTGAAGAGGGGCCGATGGCTGATGGCTGAGGCTGTGACGTGATTGCCCGTCTCCTATTCGAGAGTGAGTGACTGTGATGATTGCGAGATTATTTGAGAATTGTTTAGCATTGTTTTGCAAGTTCATTGTCATGCTGCAACCCCAGTCATGGCCAAACAAACCATCGTTGTATAGTATTTGCATACATGGGGTACTCGTCTGAATTTCTTCTCGATTTAGTGCTATTGGAATTACACACATAAGTATTATGTCGAAAATTCCCTAGCGTGTGTATTCAATTTTCTTTCAATTGGTTCATATAAGCAATTTTCAATAGAAGTTTTTGCACTCATTTCAATTTGTTTGTTTGCAATGTCGATTAGGGATCGAATATTGAATATAATCACGATTTCAGCTCTAACTTTAGATTTAAATACATAAATAAGTCAACATTCTATGAATTCTGTTGTATTGTCAAATTAATTAACACTATATTTGTGGTATTTATTTATACTATATTTAGTAGTATTTGTCTTGTTTGTAGTAATCAATTTGTAGTATTGTTTGTAGTAATTTTAATACATTGCATTATTTTTAGAATCTATAGTTGTGGTAGTTTTTGTAATATTTGTAGTATTTGTACTATTCGTAGTACTAGTAGTAATTGCAGAATTTGTAGTATTTGTGATACTTGTAGTGTAATATTTGTAATATATGTATGTGATATTTGCAATATTTGTACTGTTAATATTGTTAATAGCACGTGTAGCATATGTATTATTTGTAGAATTTTCCAATATTTATAGTATATGCAGTATTTGTGGTATTTAGAATATCTGTAGTATTTGTAGTACTTGCAGTATTTGTACTATTTATAATATATGCAGTATATGTGATATTTGCAGCTTTTGTGTACCAGTAGTATAATATGTATAGTAATTGTAGAATTGTCAATATTTGTAATATATGCAGTATTACGCCAAATGCTAGGTGTATCTGTAGAAATTGCAGTATTTGTAGTACACGTGCCATTTCTACTATTTGTGGTATCTGTGATATTATATTTGTAGTATTTGCAATATTTAGTGTGTTTGTGACAAAATTAAATCAGTGAGAAAAACATTATCATACATGAGAGCATATGAATGAGATATGGGGGAATTTCTTAAATTCAGTAAGCCCACGCACATTCTACATATATTACTTTTAGACTTACTTAACGCCGTCTATATATTTCCGAACATGAGTTTGAGAAGCATTTACTAGACTTTTCGATTAATATTTATATATATTTAAAATTTACTAGACTTTTCGCTCAAATAATGGTTGCCTCAGTGTTCGATCCCACGACCATATGCATATCCCTATCATCATGTCACGACCAGAAGCAAAGCCTTTTCCGAAATGGGTCTGCACAAATTTTGTTTAGCATTTGTGTTATCTATGCCTTAATTAAATACTCCCTTACCGTATCTACCAAATAAAGAATGACAATTCTACAATAACAAAAAAAAATTGAACCTTCACTGTAAATTAAGATAATCCAATAAACATATTATTTATGTATGAGATAAAATCATTTTGTTATGCGCCTTTCCATCCTAGCTTTTCTTTTACATTCTTAACTGGACTCAAAGAAAAATTACATATATCTTAAAAGGGTTAATGGTACAGGGTAATTTAAGTAAAAATTGGAATTTCTTATACATTAAAATAAGTACTGAAAATGTCAATATATACGTGTTTAGATTAAAGATTTGTGCTCCCAAACGTGGAAGAATATTAAATTTGCGTAGACAATAATTAAGAATTTTGTTTAATAATCGCAAATACCAGTCATTCTACGTGTTATGTTTTGTTCTAAGGGTTTTATAAAATTGATATATACATATATATATATATATATATATATGTATAGATATATATATAATGCACTTACCTTTCTTTTGCTGCCATCCCATAATCTCCGTAACCTTGACGGTGACTGCTTTTTCCATAGTATTCAAAGCAGCTGGCGTAACTTGCGTTGAATTGTCATTTTTAGTGTTATTATTTTTGGTATTATTATCGAATTTTTCAGATTTCTGTTGCTGCTGATCGCCTGCATATTTATTTGGATATCCTTGTGTCGCCGGCTGTTTTTTGACCTTTTCGTAATTCACGTTTTCGAGAGAAGGCATTTTTTCATATTGCATAACACTACTGCATGATAGACCCTGATTAGGTTTTACATCTCCAGGATTTTTATTGGCTCCCTGCTGTGATGGTTCTAATGGTCGTTCATTCATCTTGCGATTATAGATATATTTGTTGGATCCGTGGTTGTAAAACGGGAAACCCGGTACTTGGAGGGGATTATGACCCATATATCCTTGTTGCTGATAGTTAACTATGTTAGGCAAGTGTTGGTAAAGTGTTGGGGCGTTAGGATTCATATGCGTACAATTCTGATGGTGATGGTGGTGGTGACGTGAAAATCTGTGTTTCAGCTGTGGCACAAACACGAAATTATTGAAATTCATCTTGATAATCTCGAAGAAATTTGTAGCTTTGGAAGATTTGCAACCACCTTTGGCAAAGTGGTAAACGTTTAACTCTCCTTAAGTCACTTCTCGCGATTTACAACTGCCTTTTTTTGGAAGCCTTTGCAGTATTTGAGGCGCAGTTTCTGCTGTAGGTCAAAATAACCACTATGAATTTTCTAATGTGTAGTCGGGGCAGAGGACGCTGGCTATGTGTAATCAATCCACAAGTTGGCAATAATTAACTCAATGGCACGTACGGAGGCAGCGCGTGTTATTGGCTTAAATAATAAGATCCAAAAAATGCTGGTGCTTTTGGCTTTAGCAGAGAAATTAGAGTGGCAATGTTGTTGAGGAAGTTGCACTGGACGATTTCGTGGGGGTGGTGGTGGTTGGGGATTGTGTTCTTTAATTTGTTGTTGTTCATTAGCTACTAAATGGAAATGTTGTTGTCGTTGCTCTGTGCACATATTATGAATTTTACCAGTTGCTCACCACAAACTTCTGTTAACGCTTTTTTGTGTACTTGGATATGAACGGGGGGTCAAATTCAAGCGTTTCGTTGTCTGGTTGTAGTCGGTGTTCCTATGAAGGCAGTGTTCAATGTTGCCATAAAATTTCGATGTCGCGATTGAAATCTCTGATGCATTCGTTGCAGTAACTCCAAAATATCACTTGATTTTTATGTAGCACTTCACCAATATATCTCTCTTCAGCAGTTTTTTAATACACTTTTGATATTCGTTTTTTTTTTTCGTTGTGCTTTGAATTTTGTTTTTCTTCGTAATATTCTTTTTCTGTACTGGATTAAAAATTTTTGTATTTCTGCAATTGAAAATTAAAACAAACGAAAACATAATTAAGTTTTTCTTTTGAAAAACGTAAATTCAAATTTATTTGCGAAAGACGATGATGTTTTGACGTGAAAATATGTTTACACAATATTTGTTGGTTTCCTGTATTGTTCATTTGGTTTTTGGTTAAATATAGAAATTAATTCACTTCCTCTTCCCCTAATTCGGTTAATAATATGACGTCTTCATCAAAAGTAAACACTTCAAAATGCATTAAAAAGCGATTAAATAGTAGTAATAAACTATTCATTTATTTATTAACAAAATCATTTCTTAATTAATTACGCGGATTAAATGAAATCGTTGGTAAGGAACGAAATGGAATTAAGGAAGAAGGTGGAATTATAGTGTATAGCGGAAACATTAGTGATTAACGGCATAAATGCTGTCCAAGAAACTTTCTTTGAGACAAATGAAATAATTAAAGAAATAAGAATAAGAATAAGCATAACGAATTTGGCCAAAACCAAATTTCTTCTAACAATCGCCAAGTTGATTTGTTTCCCTTTCCAAAACATTCAATTACTACTTTGAGGCGCCCGTTTTCAGTCGATAGATGACAAAAGACAATTCGTGGTGAGAACTGAAGTCTGTTCAGGAAAAGGAGTTTGAAAAATGTTTTGGTGATTTGATTATTCGTGGGCACAAGGGGAAGGAAAGGCCGATACAATAAAATTCAATGAATAATAAATACGTTATTTTATTGATCGATTGGTGACAAATATGTTCGATGTATTACTGATTCACCTTATCTAATATACTTCTATTTCATAAAAATCTAACAAAATGCGTTTCGTTCATTGTTTTCAATTTGATTCAAATTTTGTTCTACATGCAATTGAAATTTATATAATAATTTGGTATCTCTTCTTAATTTGAAAAACATTTCTACGTTATCGGTTTTGGTACAAGATACTGGAGAGGAATTTAAAATATCATATTTCTATCTTATGCAATTGCTAACTTCGTTCACTCATCGATAGGTGGACTTCAATTAAATCAAACTTGGCAAGTTACATACATAAAACGTTAAAATGTTATTACATTTGTAAAACTGTTTTCGGTGATTTTAAGAGAAACATATGAACTGGAACAGGTTTTCCCACTATTCGTACCTTCGCACAAAGAACGTTTCGTTCGAAATTCCAATGCGTTCGCCAACAGACCGACAGAAATCAGAGAGGAACTAATGGTATGGAAATGGAAAATGGAAGAAATTTAAATTTCATTCCAAACAAACAAATCCTCAAATAATTACCAAAATCAAACCAAATTAAGTGAATTATTTCTGTAAGTTATTGTTAAATTTATTTTTGTTAATTTTCTCTGTTCATTTTCTAAATACACTTCAATTTATCTCAATTGAAGAATATTGCAAATCATATACAAATTTAAATAATCTGTTTACACAGTATTTATGTCTTCTTCACTTTGATGTCTTTGTTCGAAATCAGCTGATTTCGCTTTCACACAACCAGCAGCTGTTGTATAAACGAATACTATATGGACGCATGTGGTAGATGAACTCACACAGTAATACACATACGCGGCAATTTATCACGTAAACAAAAGTTCCATGTACGGCAAATGAATGAGCGAACGAATCGAACTTATTTTTGTGAGTTTATGGCCACCAAAGTTAGAGGAATTTCAAAGTTTTATAACTCAATTTCACCAGAGGAAATTATAGGTTTAAAGTTTTAATGCAATTTATCACACTCACTAATCACACAAATTCACCACAAATTTGGAAATGAAATAAAAATTTCAAATTAGTTCTCCCTTTTAAGCACTTTTGGTTCTCGCAACGTTACTAAAACACTCTGTGAGAACGCGTGTACACTTGTGTTTTATCGCGTTAAAATTTCGTTATTTTCTTTCGAAAATTTAAAATTTTTGACGCGTCGTCTTTCTTGCACTTTGGGGAACAACAACCAGACTTTTGAATACAAAATTCATGCGAACTCAATCAATTTGTCTGCCAAATGGCACAAAAAAACCACACACAGAGCAGTTTGATTGTTTTGATTTCTCGTTTCGTTCCTACCCACACAGTAAGACACAGACGAACACCCAAACGATTTGTAGTCTTTAATACTACATGCGACAACAAGTACGAAGAAAGAAACATAAAAAACAGAAGAAGAAATACACTAGATAAAGAAAACACATAATTAGCAACGAAGCCCACAAACGTCAGCGGCACAAAAAAAAGCTTTGAAAATTCCATATGCTCAATGCAACAAAAATAACGTACACCAAACGGAATTGAAACAGACCACCATAAACTTTCGCGTCGATGAAAAACAACAGTCATGCTGGTGTCATCAAACATTCTGCAGAGACGGGAAGTTTTAGGACATCTGACCCATTGAGAAAATTATAGCATACTTCTAGAGTAGAATCGCTCACCCACACCAAAGTACTGGGCTCAGCAATATATGGCTTAAATTAGGTAATATTAAAAACAGCGAAATTATCCAATCTACTTTAAAAAAAAAAAAATATATATATATATATATATATATATATATATATGGGAGATAACAAGAGTGTTATGGTGCTTTTCATTTCCACCAAATTCATGGCGTGTACCATATTTGGCCGAAGTGAAATATATGATATATGAAGCAAAGATTATATAGGTGAAATCCATCATTTTTATGCAAGGCTCCAGAAGGGGGAAAATGTGTGTGGAGTGTATCAGAATAGAGATGGCAATTCTATCAATTTCCACTCTCGAATACCACGTTAGCAAATGCTTATTGTCTATCAAATTTGACTGAATTCTGTGTAACTGAATAAAAGTTTTAAATCGAAAAATACATGGTTTAAATCGGTCATTTGTATGGAATGTACCAGAAGAGTCGTAGTTAGTCGTCGATTTTTAAAATTTACCAAGCCAATTAGCGAAATTTTAAACACACTTAATGTAACGTCTCAGACTTTAAAGCTGATTTTTTGGTATTTAGTACATATTTCGAGAAAGAACTTTTCTCAAATTTTTCTCGAATTTTTAGTTTTAAAAATCCTGTAAACGTAAATCCACTTAGTAAAGTTTTCGTCCTAACCAGATAATCTAAGTAAAAAGATATAATTTAACAATATTTCAAAATCCAATAGGTTGTGCTCAATAACAACCACAACTTTAATCGAATATAACGTAATCTACTGATTTTTTTCATTTTTTTCCTATACATTTTAAGGGATTCTTCATTGAAAAGGCAGTACAGAAAAGTTACTTTCCTACAAATTTTAGCTTTATATTTTGAACTCCATTCACGCCATTGACATAAGTTACGTAACTGGCTTTGGAAAGGTGCCCTCAGAGTTTAAGATAACTGTTAACCAGTTTTTTTGTTTGTCTTCGTTTTGTATTTCATATTAAATGCACTTAGCGTGATGGCATTTATAAGTCTGTTAAATTTACTGGCATCAACATTTTGATTTTATATTAATTTCAACAGCCCATCTCTGCATAGGTGGCGAATACATGAATGAACGAACGTGCGATCCAAGCATAGCCCCATCAATTGTTTGTGTGCGTTTGGAAGCTTTTGCATTTGTTTTGATTTTGTCTTTGTTTTGTACGGCCTTTCGTTTACAAACATTTTGGCGTTTGTTGTTGGCCCCCTCCCACCACTCACACAATCGGGAAGTGTGTCAGCAATGGAGGTCTCTTTCTTCTGCCCCAAATCTCCCGGCCTATCGGTTGTGAGTTTTGTTTTGATTTCGATTCACAACGTTGCAATTGGAATTGTTTACATTCAATTTACAACGAATTTTAAAGCCTCTCTATCTCAGTAGACTTAAGTGAGAAAGTTGTAACCACTCACAAATACAAAGGTAGTGCAGTAGAATCCAGCAATGGAGAGGCGGTTGTTCTTTGTGCACACGTTTCACTCTCTATTATTGTTTGTTTTATTTTGTATTTGGTTTTGTTTATCTCAGCGGTTCTTTTTTACGGAATTTGATTTCTGTTTTATATTTAAGGAGATGATGATTGGTTTGGGAAACCCAAACGAAAGCAAACAATATGGGGTCAACAAAATAAAGACTGTTGTTGAATGCTCTGAGAGAGTGTTGGGTGTTGTATGCTTAATGTTGGAATTATCTGTTTTTAGCATGAATTTAATATCTAAAAGATATTAACACTAAATGTATTGAATGTCTTTGAAACTGTTAGATTTGAAATGAAAAATACCAGAGAAACAGTGTTGAAACGAAACACTTAAATTTCACAATTTTGCCAAGACGCACAGGTGGCATCGGCTCAACTACCGCAAGACTGCGTTTTAGTGCCCTCTATGTTTAACAGTAATATTTAACAGTATATTTGTTTGACTGTTCTGCTACCACAGGAAACATGGTTTAATTGTAGTTGCTTCGACCATCTCCTATTAATGCGACTTAAATTAAATTTACTAATGCGGTATTAACGTTGGCTAATATGTTGGTAAAATGCGTATAAGTTGTCAACAAAATTAAAAAAATGAATACACAAAATTCACGATCTAAGTTAAATATAAATAACCACTTTATTATTTTATTTAAACCGAAGCAACTAATAGGTACTTGAATCAGGGAGGGTGAATTTTTCGATACTTTTCTGATAGGTATTTTGGTGTAGCGTAACATATAAACGAACGCCATCGGCTATAGTGCGCTACCTGACAAACTTTACTTGTGTCCGTCTCGTTTAAAAGAGTCCACTTAAGACGTATCAATCCTAATTACCTTAGGTGATGATAGTGTTAACTGACTCTCCTGCATCGATCTCAATGGAAATTCACATTACAAAACCCAATAGTGACGCATTACTTTGCCTATCAATATCGTGTACAGCTGGCGGCTCAGTTCGTTTTCTGGTTATGACGAAACGTATAACAAAATTTCTATAAATAATAGATAGAAAATTCTAAGAAAAATCAGCATTCAATTAACGAGTCAAGTGTCTTTTTTTTCCTCAAAAACAAATTGGCGCAATTCGATTTCTTTATAGAGCAGCTTTGGCGAAAACAGTAAATGTGCGATTAAGACTAAAAGTGTCGGATGTAATTATGTGTTCTTTTTTCAGCTAAAGATCATCAATTTCAGTGATTGATTTGACTTCCTCTCAAAAAAAAAAAAAACAGAAAGCAATAAATTGCCTCATTCTCTTATCTTATCGGGCAAAAGAAGAAAAGTAACATCTAAAAAGCGCTGAGTTTTTGTGGTTTGGCAAAAGTCGTCGTCTCACTGATGGGTTGGCTGTTTTATGGACACGAGTATTTTTGCAATATTTTTCGTTCTTTCTTTGTGTTTTTGTTTTTGCTTTTTGCATTTAAAATTTGTTTATTTACTATTCTGTTTAAAAGCACAACACAAGACAAAGAATATTTATGCGATATTGCATGCTTGTTCTTTTTTTTTTTTTTGAAAAATAGCACATCTTGTCTGTGCTACAGTATCGAAATTATCAATTTAATTTTTTGGAACGCTTTTACATAGTTTAAAATTTTGAGTTGCCAACTATGAGCAATTCCCCTATATCATTTCTCTGGCTGATTGGCCAATTTAATTAATTTTAATTATTCTTTATATTCTAGCTGATTTATTAATCGCACGATTTGATTGATTAATTAACCACCAGTAAATTTAATTTTATGTTTTGTTGGACTATCGTGTCGGTTACAGTAAATTAATTCGTTATAGTGGTTGAATTTTAAATTCTTTAATTCTTCTTTCAAAAGATCAAGTCTTTCACTATCTCTGCTATTTGGTTGGCATATGTTTACGACCTTTAAAAAAATTTAATGACCTTTTGACTTTGAGGTGAAAGAATTCATAGCCGTTTTTTGCATAAATTACGGCATTTCCGCCTACGGGATGTCGATTGGTTGGTTAGTGCGAAAGCGGCTCCAAAACCAGGCGACCTGACGTAGTTTGCCAGTGGTTTGAAAAACATTATTTTGGTGAAAAGTAGCAAACTTGCAAAACACATGTTTTAAGCTTCAAAGCGCCACGTTGTTTACTATTTTTATATCAAAAGTAACTATGGAAAAAATTGCTCATTGCTATGTAATTCAATATTTCCATGTAAAAGGTCTCAGTCTAACCAACATTGAAATCGTGCTAGATTCTACCTACTCTAGGAGAGTCTGCTCTTTCGTTTACGACTGTAAAAGATTAGATAGCAGAGTTTAAACGAAGCCGTACAAGCATTGTCAAGAAAATCCAAAAAATGGTATTAGATGATCGTCTGCTGAAGATGTGTCAGCTAGCTGAAATGATAGGCATTTCTAAAAGTGATATACACCGTATACTGACCGTTGATTTGAAGATGAGAAGGCTGTGCAGAAGATGGATGCCGCGCTTGCCTTCAATAGAGCAAAAACAGCGTCTGGAAGATGTTTAAATTGAGTGCTTGGCGATGTTTATAACAAAAAAAAACAGACGTATAACTTAGAAATAAGGGCTAGACTACGATTAAACTAAGCTTATTCTAACCGGATTATCTATTCAAAAGCTATAGATATATTTTCAACTTTTTCCTCAATTATCGCACTGTACGCTATGTTTTTCTTTTTAAAATGCATAACTCCCTCATTAAATATAGATATAATTTTGTGAAATCACTTTGTAGTCTAATCAATTAAATTCCTTTCTTTATAAATATCATAACATTGTTATAAATTCAATTTATTTTCCACAAATTATTAGATTATTTAACAGTTCTTTCTACAGTATTTTTTATCAAGACTTGGCAATTGCTGACTATTTTTCAATAATTTTAATTCAGTAATTTTAATATAAGATTTAAATGAAAATTCAGATGCCTCTTAACATTTTCGTTTTAACATTTTGGTTGTGCGACATATATTTATATTTATTCAACTTTGTTGTTTTTAAGTATAAATAATATAAGTATCACATTTAAATTGTTGGTCGACTTTAACACGGAGAATGTGTGGTCCAAATATACGATGTACGTTTCCGTTCCACTTCGTTCCTTATAAATATTGCACTTAAACAGTTTTTCTTTCAGCTACTCTAAATTATAGTTAAATAATGCTTTTAACAGTTAAATCTACTTTAACACTCAGAATCTGTGCTCCAAATATACGATGCATGTTTCCGTTCCACTTCGTTTCTTATAAATATTACACTTAAACCGTTTTTCTTTCAGCTCCTCTAAATTATAGTTAAATAATTCTTTTAGCTGTTAAATTGCAACACCTTTTTGATAACTTTTATTTCGATTACGTTACTCATTAGTTAAGTTTTCTGCTTTATACCAAATCTACGGAATTTCTAAAATTTTTGTATTGATAATAATCCCGTCGAAAGGCAAAACATCTGGTTCTCTGGGACATTTCTCTTTTGCCATTTAACAAAAATTTCACAATATTTTCGTTTGTGTCATAATTCTATCACTTGTATGTACTTTCCGCTCGTTGTTATTATTATTGTTATTGTTATTATTTTTAAACACTATTAATCAGCCTTGTTTGATTTCCAATGTGGTTTTTGACACTTTGTTTCTCCTAATTTTTGCGTATTTTTCTTTTTTTCGCATAGACTAATTATATTGTTGTTGTTTTTTCTTCACTTCATATATTATTAACAATTTTTTGAAGTCTTTCAAAGAACAGCTAATTTTGCAATAACTAAAACAAAAAAAAAAAAAACAACTAAATAAATAAACAAATTCACTTTTAAATTTACGTTTTTTGTCGGTTCGATTTGAAATTGAATTGAAGGGATCGTTTGTTAGACGTTGGACTCTCGTTTAAGTATTTCACTTTCTGCAAACCTCAAAAAGCAACAGTCAGCTCGCGTGTCCCGTATAAAACTAAAATAAACTTTGCATTCATCATCGGCAGAAAAAAACCGCTCAGCACTCGTCGATTTGATGCGCTACCATCGGCTACAGTACACTACCTCACGGTTTTGATGCAAACAAAGTGCACAACAAAGTTGGAACTCAAAAAACAAAAAATAAATAAATAAATAAATAAAAATAAAAAAATTGTCTGTTTTAAATTACAGCTGTATGGTTTACCTGATCGTCTAACATAGCTCTGTTATTAAGTTGACAAAACTGTAAAGGTTATTCCAATAAATTTACTATGTTTCTACTGATACAATATGGTAGTACACAAAAATCAGTAGTTACTACCATACTCTTCAATATACATATTACATTTCCTTCTCTCTTACTAATTTGCCAACATTTACACCTGTTTGTCTTTAATTTCGATTTGAAATCGGTCATCATTAAGATTATATTTTTACACATCCTAAATATTTTTCGAGTAATTCCTATGCAATTTATAGATTTGATTTAGTTTATTTCCTTCGATTCTGTGAAATTTTCCTCGAATGATCTCTTTGAATCTGGAAATACGTTTCAAAAATCAAAGCCTAGATTAGCCCCAAAATGATAAGATTTGAAGAAAGGTCGACTAATTTTTTATTATAACCGTATTTCTGTTTGAATTGTGTTAGATAACAGCATTGCGCCACAACTTTCCCATTGTGGAACTTTCGACCAGGTATCTACAAAGGCTGCCTTAACGGTAGACGAATTAGGTGCACCTCTGATTCCTCTTTGCACAATGCTCAGTCCTCATATAAACAGACAAGCAGTAGTCATATTTTAATAACAAATTGCCAAGCCATGCTCAAGACAAAATCAAAATTTAAACCTACTAGACTACGCCCTCTGTTCCTAAATAAATGTATTAGTAGTCCCTGAATTTTACTACACTATAGCACCCTGTTGGATGTTCTGATTTCGACCAAAACTGGGCAATATTGTATACAAAATTCATTTTCTCTCAATCGTAAGATGAGATCGATTTAAGCCTATGCGAGATCCTCAAGCAAATGGATGTAAATAATTCATCACGCTATTAGAGCCCATTCATGGTTATTTTTCCCCTAAAAATAAATTTCAAAATTTGTGTAAGAAGATTTTATTTTCAAGAAATGGCTAATCCTACGTGAAATATTGTACGTGAACAAGTTTTATCCTCTACATCCCAAGTTTGCTCAAAAATATGTTTCTGTAAAAGCTCCTGTCCCTGAGACCGACCCCATTATTGTCAATGTCTGAGCAACCCTGATATTGTATTTCACTTGATATATATTTCAAAATCGGTTGGTCAACATAAAAAAAAAGTTGTTCTTCAATATTCTTTACACAGCTGGAATAATTGTTATACATACTTATTGTAGCCCTCCTTTTGGGTCACTGTGGATACGATTCAAAATTTTGCAATTATCCGCTGATTTGCCTTTATACCACGTACATGCGAGTGCCTCTTTGTGGGGCGAAGTTTTCTTCTCCCCCGTTCACGATAATAATGATGACGATGATGCTGCTGTCGCTGCCTGCTATTGCCACTTGATGCCTCCGAGATTGTGGCTGCAGCTGCTGCTTCACCGACGCTGTCGCTATTTGTTTCATTTCATCTTAGCTCATTTCAGTTTTGTTGATGTTTTTTTTCTTCACTTTTTCTTTTGCTTTTACGTCATCAATCTATGGCAACAAGTATCGTTTATAGCTGTTGGCGTTGCTGCAGTTGGTGTTGCCTCTTACAATAAATGTTGTTATTGTTTTGGTTTTATTACGGGCGATTGGATCGCATTTTCCGTATAAAGGGAGTGTGATATAGATATGGTGAAGAAGAGGAGCAGAGCGAGTATTGCTTTGTTTGTTTTGCAAATGTTGAAAGAGAGCACAGTAGTTTACGTGAAATAGTATTTTCTCAATTTTATGGAATAAACTTAGTGACGACTTTGCAAAAAAAAACCTCCGAAACCGACATATTTCGTATGGATTACATATTTGAATAGACATTTTGGGAACAGAAATGTAGACATTTTCCGTGTCGAAAAGTGTCTAAATGTTCACTTTCTTATAGAAATGTGTCTGTATAGTCACATTTTGTAAAAAAAAAGAATCTGAAAGTCACTTTTTGTATAGACAATTGCCTGAATAGTAAAGAAAAGCGTCGGGATAACCACTTTTCGTATTGAAAATTCTCTAGATAGTCGATTTTCGGACAGAAAAGTGTATGGGCACTCACTTTTTTACAGAAAATTATCCGTAAATAGTAAATTTTTACTTTGAAAATTGTTTAAGTATTCATTTTTTATATAGAAGAAAGCCTGAGTAGTTAATTTTCGTATAGAAGAGTGTCCCAATAGTCACTTATCGTTAGAGAAAAATTTCTGAAAGTCACTTTTTCGAATGGAAAATGTCTGAGTAACCACTTTTTGCAATGAAATTTCTCTGAGATTCCTACGGATATTGTCTGAGTATGCGAAAGTGTTTGAGCAGTCTGGTTTTCATACAGAAAAGTGCCAGAGTAGCTCATTTTTGTACAGCGAATCGGCTCAGTAGTTACTGCTTATATCGTATGCATCCTTTTCAGAATAGAAATTTGTAGAGGTTTCTGACTCTAATTACGCGCATTTACTGCAGGAACGAATTTGAGTGTCTTAGCGGACGATTTTGTATAGGAAAATAGCTTATCAAACTTATTTTACAAAGAAAACTGTATCAGTAGATATTTTTTGTGGGAAAAAT
>JAHXMU010000013.1:2140677-2183180 GCA_019455685.1 Philornis downsi
TAGAGTGAAAAATCCTTATAGAATTAAGGTACCCATAGAGTGAAAAAATTCTTATAAAAAAAAACAACGGCAAAAATCTCAACACCTTGTGTGGAAGAATTGACGATATCGTAATTATTACAACTACAGACTTAACTATTCATTTCCAAACGGAACATATGGAAACGAAACATAATAATGTGTTATGCTTTAAGACACTCGAAACTTTCATAGGAATTGATATACACAGGTACAATTGATCGCTTCATTTTTCTTATGATTCACCGCCCAAGACAAGATTACTAAGCAAAAAGCCAATTGTAATTGCTTAAACTTTGTCTCACATTACCTGCAGGTTTGGTAAGCTTAACTTTAAGTGAATTCAGATCAAACCACTGAACAATGTGAACTACTTTTCGCTGGGAAGGCAGGAAGGTAGACTGATAGGTGAAGTACATACATAGGTTCCCTTTCGAAATGTCGTGATATCTGATCAAATGGCAACTTGTCTGATGGATGATTCATGCCATAGACAATAAATCACCAAATACTACGAATACGAGTATATTGGAACTAAATTAAAACTTGAGAACGTAAGAAAACAAAAAAAGAAAAAAAAAAAGAATACGATGAAACGAGCCAATCATCACGTTAACCGTCTCTGAAAGCCACAAAGAAAGAAAAAAATTCGCTTTTGTTTAGGTTTTCACATTGGTTGGACATTTGATTATGAATCCATATGCTCGGCTTCATTTAGAATGCGGGAACATGACAAATTGCAAACGACCATAAAACGTAACGACAGCGAATTAGAGATAAACAAAATGCTCGCAGCAAAGACTCTTCAGCCGTAATGTGGGGTAGGTCAATATTGACCCTAGGTTACCCTAACACATATTTTTCTTTGTATTTTGTTTTTGAGACGCTGGACAACACACACGAGCGTTGTAGTATAGCAGAGATAACAAAGTCAAGGATAGAATTAAATATGAACTGGAGGTTAAATTGAATGTAATGAATAAAACGTGAAATAAGAGCGTCCCGAGAGATGAAAAATATTATTGCAGCAAGGTTACTCTGTTTTAAAGATATTTTTAAGGCATGTCAGTGCTTCGCGGATTTTAATCATTGAAAGCGTGGCTGCCAACTTTGACAATTTTTCACCCCTTTTGCTATATCCCTTATCAAATGGTGGATTTAATACAAAACGTTTTTAAACTTGTCATTCAGCATTTATGTGATAAAAAAGCATATAATCATAGCCATGCTAATATTTCGAAAAACTAACTATGACTTGTGAAATTGCTAGTTGCACTAGATGGGCTAAAGTGAACGCGGGAATGAACAGGCTGAAAAACTTACTAAAATAGAACGCTAGGAAAGCTAGAGGATGTACGCCTACATAAGCAGTTTATTCCAACAAACTTTGACAATTTTATCCTGATGTTGTTGACATACAGTGGATTTTCGTATAGTTAATTTTAACTATCACAACCACGGAGAAGATTTAGCAAAGTATTAATTGATGTTGGCCATCGGAAGATGGAGTAAATCCAATGTGTAAGTTAACATCGACAAGAATGCGTGGCGTATAACGCAGTAGTGATAACATTAAGGCATGTCCGCCTGGTGACATACATACATATACGTAAATTTGAATTTAATACATTACAATGTTAAAATTTCCACAATGATTTCTTTTAACTTGAAATTAAAGACTTTCTCAGGAGACTTTGTCTCTAAGGACCTGATAGAAAACCTTCTATGCGTAATAGGAGAGGAAGGCCTTGCTCTCCAATGTCCCCATTTGTAATTTGGAAAGGAAGGCTACAAGACTGCATGGGTGTAGTCTTCTAATGCCAAATAAATTAACATGCCATCTATTTGACACCCTTGAAATCCGCTAGTTGAAACTTCCTTCTCTAGCAAATATTTTAACGTATTGAATTAGTTCGATGCATCAATGAAATTTTCATGAATTGTTGTATCTTTACTTCGAATAAGCGATTAAACTAGTAGACCAATAGCCCCTCTAGTGGACTGAATTCCATTACATATTGATCATACCGTATGATAACCGACTTTTTCGGTCTGTAATTGAAGATTATGAACTGGACGATGTGTGGTTTCAACAAGACGGTGCCATGGATACATAAAACGATTGATTTTGAACTTTTTTGGCAGGAGCAGTTTCCAGAAAGCGTAATTTCATATCAATTGGCCACCAAGATCAAGCGATTTGACGCCGTTAGACTTTTTTGTAGGGCATATAATCTCCAAACCTGTAATCCACTGCTACAACTAATCCAGAGGCGGGCATAATGCCAACATCATAATGAAATACAAGTTTCATCAAAATCATAGCTTTATGTGTGTTTTATTTAACTCTACTTTTAAAACCGGAAAAGGAATAACCTTCTAAAATGTATATATGTATGTAATCATATATAAGCGGAAAACACTTGAAAGTGCAATTGTGCCTGTATTTTTATGAGAATGGTTTTATTAATGATTACCAAAGTTTTTAAAACGAATGGATTGTAATGCAAATTTAAACAAATTAAAGAGTAAATGAATAATTAGAGGAATCAAATTTTTTTTAAAATTAAAAAGAATAAAAATGATTCAATAGCTGTTTTCTTTCATCAAATTTAACGAATAAATCATAACTTTCTTTTCTTTTGTTGTACATTCTGGTTCAAATCTAGGTGTAAACTTTCTCCATTACAGTCTATTTGAGAAAATAAACAGGTTCCTATCACATATCACACAGCTGATTTGGTATTTACTGCTAATTGCCTACTGAAAGCTACTCAAATATATACTTTTTGCAATCGTTGTTCAGCATACATAGGCCCTCTTTAGTAAGCGGAAATTATATAACAGTGGGCAAATTTAATAAACTTAAAAAGAATTGTTGCCCTTTGCAGTGGGAATATGTTTATATTTGTTTCATACGTGTTCCTTAACAACAAATCCATCATTGCCATTTATAATAATATAAAAAATTTTCCATTTGTGCAATATTTCTTTTTGTTCGAGCGCGTAAACAAAACCCACTGTCATGGTATTGACCTTTGTGTGATGGGTGGCGGTGGGAGGGGGAATAAAATGGTAATATGGAAAATGTTAATGAAAGTATACAAAATGTACATATAATAACAAGCGATTCACAATTGTTGAGGTCACATGCATTAAACGATGTAAATATAAATTTTGATTCAATTTTGGCATATAATTTGCGTTAAACAATTTTAATTTGATTTGCAGTTGATTTTATTTTAGAATTACGATATTATATAAATATCTCCTAAAATACATGAAACTATAATCAAAGGAGGTTTGATGTAGGAGGAACGCTGTTCAATACCAGAAATTGGTTGAGTTGCCATTAATTTCTTTTACCAAAACTTAAAAAACTTATAGGGATGAGCAAAAAATTTAATAACTAGTGAAATTTCACAAAAATTATATCTTGAACTCATCTGTATCAGTGTTTTTGAGTCAAAGCCCAAAATAGGCCAGATTAGTTATTTTTATCCGAAGCCAACTGATTTGGTCCTCCATGAAACGGTGATGAAAACGTCATTATGGAAATCTTATTTAAAATTATTTTTTCGCCGTTCGCGGTATTAACGATTAACTCAGAATAATTGATTTTTTACTCGTTAATTTAATCTTAATCATTTAATTTATCTTTCATTAAAAATGAGAAAACGGCATAGAAATTTCAGCTTACGTACAACTTCGCCCAATGTCCTTTGATGGCGTTATACAGCATGTGTGGTAAATGGCTAAGTTCTTCTCAGCAAACCCTGAGAAATTATACAACAATCAATGATTTCCGACAAATTAACTAATCTGTATGCGAGGGCGGCCCCAAAACTAGCCGAAAACTGTCAGTAGTTTGAAGAAAATTTTTTTGGTGACAAGTGGCAACCTTATAAAACATATGTTTTAAGTTTCAAGGTGCCACATTGTTTAGTATTTTTATTTGAGCCATCAAAAGTAAACGATCTCAGTAAATTTGTAAACATGTAAGCATGAAATGTCTCAGTCCAATCAATATTAAAGCCAAACTAGATTCTACTTTGTAGATTCATATACGATCTTGCGTGTATGACTTTAAAATATTGGGTAGCAGAGTTTAAACGAGGCCGTACAAGCTGCCAAGAAGTGTCCACACCAGACACGGTCAAGAAAAGCCACAAAATGGTATTGGATGATCATCGCCTGTAGGTGCGTAAGCGAGCTTAAATCATGGACACTTTAAAAAGTGCTATACATAGTCTATTGACCGGAGATTTGAAGATGAAAAAGCTGTGCTTAAGACGGGTGCGCGCTTGCTTTCAATACAGCAAAAACAGCATAGTGAGGATGTTTTAAAAAAATTTGACCGCCATAAAGCCGAGTTTTTGCGTCGTTTTGTAACCATGGGTGAGACATGGGTCTCCCACTCCTCAGGCCTGAGGCAAAGGAACAGCCAATGCAGTGGACTAGGATGGGAGAATCGTAAGCAAAGAAAGGGAGACGACGGTTCCATCTGTAGGCATGATCATGGTGTCTGTTTTTTGGGATGCGCATCGGATTATTTTTGTTGACTACCTTCATAAAGGCGATGAAATCATGGAAAAATCCACATTTGGCGAAAAAGCAAATGTTGTTTCGTCAGGACAATCTACACATCTACTATTGTGATGGTTAAAATAAAGGAATTGATTTTTGAATTGTTTCACCTGCATCTTATTCTCAGGATTTAGCTCCCTCGGACTATTTTTTATCCCGAAATTGAAAAAATGGCTTGGTGGCAAAAAAAGATTTACCAACAATGAAGAGGTGGAGTCTGACGGCTATTTTAGCTTTAGATATAGAAGCTATTAAATATTGCGGGAGAAAGTGTATCGAGCTAAAAGAAGATCGCGTTAAAAAAAAAAATAGAGAAAATTTTTCCTAGCTTTTTTTGTGCCTTCTTTATAAGTCGGCTAATTTTTGGACCAGTTTCGTGTTGTTATTTTAATTGACATCTTTTGAAAATCAAATGTAAATTTTGATTTCCAATTGACATGTCTGGAATGGCAAATTAAAGTTTTGATTTTTAGTTAATGTGTTTCGACTTTCAGATACATTTTTTTTTTAATTTCAATTGAATTCTTTGATTACAATTGGAAATGTTAGAGTGAACAATCTTTCCTTTATAAAATATGTGTCAAACAATCATCGTATTTGCAAATTCTCTTATTAGTCTTAAGTCTATTACAACTTTCTTATAAAAGTTAATATTCATGTTTACTTACATGCAAATAGAATTTGCTTATATTGGCCATTTCTTCCATGGCCAGGCTTTTTTGTTGTTGATAACATGTTAGTTATAATTTTTTATAATCGGAACTTTCACTTGTAATAATTTGTACTTTCACTTGATTTTAAAATAAAATAAAATTAAGAATTTTCACTGAATTTTACTTTTCGTGCTTATAATCACTGATTTAGTTTATCTTAAATGCTTTTGAATACAATTTTGAATCTTTTATTCATTTTCATTTAGTAATATCACTAGTGGGAGATGTATTATATTTCTTACACTTTTCGCGCAAGTTTCCACGATGACCGCAGGACAACCGAACGAACGTTCGCGCTTGAGTAAAGAAACTGAAGTGAATTGAAATATTTTCCTCTAAGTTATTCAAGAACTATCAAAGTCTATTTCAATTAAGAGGAGTTAGGTAGCCAGTTAACAGGAACCAAGTGAGTGAGTGAATCCAGATGCGATCGACAATATTTAGTAATATCACCAGTGGGAGATGTATTAAATTTCTTACACTTTTCACTCAAGTTTCCACGATGACCGAAGGACTACCGAACGAACGTTCACGCTTGAGTAAAGAAATTGAAGTGAATTGAAATATTTTTCTCTAAGTTATTCAAGAACTGTTCTATTTCAATTTTGAGGACTTAGGTAGCCAGTTAATAGGAACCAAGTGAGTGAGTGAGCGAGTGAATCCAGATGCGATCGACAACAACAAAGTGTAAAGTAAAGTGTCAGTGCCAGGATGCAAATGAAAATGTATTTAGGAAATGATCTGCCGATATGCCTGCACAAGGCAAAAAGAGTACGAATGAGATAGTAAAATCAGCGAATTACGCTCATGACACCCTTCTATACGTGAAACGCATTTACCTACAACGCTCAATAGCCCGCAGGTAGCGATTACCTGTTAGCGTCACAACATAGGCTAGTACATAGTGGGTGTGAGTGAGTGAGCTTTTTTTGATAGGATATGAGACGTGCACACACACACATACACACACAAACACCAAACACATACACATACACATTTGCAAGCATGAGTGTATTTTGTCATAACGGTTGACCGTAAATTTCATTGAGACAGATTAACAGTTTCGTGAAGGTTTATGTATTTTTAGATTTTTTTTTTGGTTCACCAGAGTTCATAAATTGCAATATAAATTGTTTTTGTTAAAGTTTATTGAGGGTCGTTTCATGAGTGCCTTTAGGTCTAGGAGCAAACGGTCATCGAATTGAAACAGCGGACAGTAGTTTTGTCACAAAATAGGTAACAACTGAGCTGTTAATTGTATGCATATAATATGATAAGCGATATACGAGTACAGTAGTTTTTGCAGCCAAAATTGTGGTAATAATTTCACTGAGGTACTAAATCAATTTTATCTATTTAATTACAGGGTGCTTCGGGCATGGAAATTTCGAAAATGATGTCACTATTTCAGGGTCCAGTTCCAGTTTTGTTGCTGGATGGTAGTTCTTGGCCCTATCAGTTTTGCGGAATTGTTATTAATTTTGGATACTCCATAATATAATGAAAAATTTAATAATAAATTAAGTAGACAAAAATTTAATAACTACCAGCACTTTTTTTTAAATTTAATTAGCTAAGTAATTGAGATACTATACAAGTAATAGCCTATAACAAAAATAGTTTTTGCGATAGTTATTTCCCCGTTTATATTTCAAAAAAAAAAAAAAAAAAAGGACGAACAGCATACTATCTGACGACATTATCAATGATTATGAATATGAAAAGTGGCGTTTTTCACATTCATTATTTTAAGATGGTGTCGATAATAATCAATAATTTATAGACGAACTAAAGCACACAAAATCCGCACACGATTAAGTCCCATTTGCCCTTCTGTTAACTCTCCAGCATATAATTTGTAAGTATTCAAACTTTTGCCCAAATGTTTAGTATATTAAAGCAACAAAATAGCATGCCAAGTTTTATTTGAGATTATTGTTCATAAAACGCTTTGCTGTCAGTCCCATAAGATTATTTACTATTAAATTTAAATCGTTCATTGACCAGTTATTCGGTAAGCTGAGAACGACTTCCATTGTTAACAGAATGCTTTCATAAAATGAATTACTCAATTCGAACAACTATATGTGTACGTTTTTGTATTCCAAATAGGTTTTCTTTTTGAACAGCTTTTATTTGTATGGAACAGGTTTACTGTAAAACTATTAAAAAAAGGTTGCACAAATGTATATCTAATGACAACATAGTTAGTACCTTTAAAAACTTTAATAGTTGACGAAAGCTTACACGAGTTTTATATAAATCCTGTTTTGATGCTACCCTTCATAGACCACTCGTTGGCCTAATGTTTTATTGAAACAGGCTGTTAATAAAGCTTTTCCATTCTTAACAGCAAACGTAGTTACTTTTCATTAACATAAAATATTAATCAGTTAATTCATTTGTAACTAAAATAAAAAAAGTAAAACTGTTGAAACCCCTTCAAGATTTACTTACTGTTAGATGGCATCAAACATAGAAAATTATAATATATTTTATGCGGTACTTAGAAAATACTTATAAGCAATATTGTCAGATCTGGGGATTTGTTGTCAAACGTGGAGGTTTCAAAGTGTTTTTGGAGAAAAATTTAGAACTGTTATTCAATTTACTGGACTGTTTTTTTTAATACATGACGACATCTTTGACAAAGTTTTTTTTTTTTTTCCTCATCAGTATGGTAGGATCACTTTGTATGCTTCAGGATATCACAAGCTTTTCGCGTTTTTTTTTATAAAATATTATCGATCAGCATTATTATATACATTATTGATATTACGTGGATGGCAACAATAAATGCTTGGAAAATCTCAAAAGGCAGTTGGTAAAATTTTCAATTCAATGGAATCAATTATACTATTGAAACAAAATAAATGGACATTGAACCGAAGGCATATTGGCAATAATTATAAGCCAAAAATGGCATCTGTAACGATGCGATTAATAATGGATCGTTGCCGTAATATAAATTGGGAACTGGAACCCCGGATAAAAATAATTTCTTTTCCAATTGCCTAAATGATGTTTCTCAATCCTTGTTGTTGTATTATGCCTCCAAATTTGTATTTAGGTGGGAAGAAGGGGGGAAAAATTTATAAACAAAACTTTACTTTAATTATAGTTGCTCAAATCGACTCATATTATTTTACATTATAAGAATATCTGTGGTCACAACCCATAACAGCCTAAGTCTGTTTTTCAATGTTTTAAGTACAGGAGTTTAAAGTTTTGAATCTTCACTGAAAATCAGGAGAAGGTGTTTTTTGGAAAACTTTGCTACAGATTCCAAGGAAACGAATTTCTTTACTTAGTTGTTAACAAAAAATAGTTGTTTATTCTCGCAGTCAAAAGATATTATCGAAAAAGACACTTAGGCTCTTATGAATTGTTGAACGAAAGAAAGTCAAAAAGTTCAAGTTGAGTTAGGCTATTATTCCATATTAAATAAAAAACTTTAAGATTGGAGAAAGACCTTAACTCAATTTATGTTTATCAAAAAACGAAATTGTAATTCGGAATAAGAGCTTAACTCAAGTTAGGAAAATAAAATTGTTTCTTTATTTTTTTGGATTAACGACTTAAGTTGATTTAGGCAATGATGAAAAAATAGTGTTTATATTTGTTGTAATCCTAAATTGACTTATGCAGTTATGCCAAAACAGTCATTTAGAAAAATAACTTAAGCTATTAGGTTTTTTAGGATTAATTGCCTTCCTAGAAGAGATACAAACATGAAAAATTTAGAGCAAATAAATTTAGATACGCTGAATACGATGGTGCTAATAACTCAATTGTGTCCTAACTCGAGTTAGGCTGTTACGGGTTGTAACCACAGATATTACGATTTTTTTTTTTTTTTTTGATTAACCAGATTAGTATAAACATTTTGAAAACTGGACTTCATAAAAAAAGGAATCAATTCTATGAAGAATATTGTTCTATGTTGAAAAATTTGGCGTAATATACTTGAAGCCAGCATAAATTAATGGCAAATTTAGATATTTAATCAAATATGTCGTTTGTTACAGATAAGAAGCCAGATTTGAAAAACACATTATGTGTTTTAAATTCATTTTATTGGAAATGCAAATAAATTACGTAAAAAGAATCAGACAATGAATTCCTCTATCTATATCCATCTCAATAATCCACAATCAAGGACACTAAAACAAGTTAAATAGTCGTCAAAACCTTAATCCGTCTGTAAGGCTTAACCTTCGAAACATTATCAGAAATATAGCAACTAATTTTATTAATAAAGATTTTTGATATAAAAGACTAAATTTCCGTTATGGTAGCCATAAAATAATTGCAGATGTATTAAAAAAACGAGAAAACCCAAAAACTAATTATGGAGAATGAAAAAAAAACCAACATACATCAGACAAAAATGTTGATATACGTAAAAAGTTCTAAGGAAAGATTAAAAAACCAAATATTTATAACATAAAAAAATATCAGTTAATATTGAAGTCTTTAATTTAAAATAGAAAAAATATTGTAGTATTCAGATGTGTGCATAAAATTAAGTTCAGTGCGGACAGCACTGAATTTCATAAGGTATGAAATTTGTCAATGCACTTTTGAATGTTTTGAACATCTGTACTGTTTTCTGTGAATCTCTTAAGCATTTCACAATTGCATGAGTGTAACTGGCATTATTTAAAATCTATTTCAATTAAAATCTACTTAAGCTTCTTTTACCTCAGGTACCCTTATCGGTCACTGATTGTTTTTGCTTTTCTGTGCTTTCCGTCGAAAGGCAACCAGGAAATAAATATGTGTATTAAGCAGAAGTTGATCATAACCGTTTTAACGCGACACCGTGCTTATTTAGCATTTGCAGAGTCATTAGCCGCAATTCGCGAACAATTACCTCGCTCATATTTTCTTCATAGTTTATGACGGTTTAGCAGACGTTGTGTTGTTGTAATTAAGTCATTATCGTTAATTATATGTAAGGGTACACTTAGAGCAGGTACTCGCGACAAAGGTAAAGCGATAAAGTGTCACTGCCTACAAGCTAAATGTGAAACAAATTCTCTTTAATTTTTCAATGTCATCTATATTTAGATTACCTGGCTACCGGTGTTTCCCATTTTCCACATAATGACGTTTATGCAATAATTATCGCGAGTTGCGAAAAACCGGCAGATTGACTGATTGAATGTTAAAGATTTCAGACATGATGATGATTTGGTCACGCAATGTTCAACGAAAATGAAATGATTTAGAAAATATTGATGGATTTTAGGTTGGGAGACGATATGGCATTGAACAGTTGCTGTGACGGGTTCGATTCACTTTGTCACGTACATATGTATGTTATGAAATATTGGCGTTTTTGGCCAAAACATCAAACACCTTGATATTTTTCGTATTTAAATAATTTTGTTATCTTTATAATGAGATCGCTAGGAACGTAGATGGCGCGAAATTTTACTTATTATAGGACGTATGTGGAAACAAATTCCAATTACTTGAGCTTTCAACATTTCTTTTTTAATCTAACACAATTAATTTTAAATTATTTCAAATGCCCGGGAAGTTAATTATTGAATGCTTTCCCTGCTGAAGCGTTTGGGGCCGCTCGCACACATGATCCAGTCTTACCACGCAATCGCTGTTTTTTTCTTACCTTTGCTACTATTTTCAGGGCATATATTTTCTGTTTACATTTTCTCGAAGACTTTCAGGACTGACAATCCCTCATAAGCCCGGATTTTGAGCCATACAACAGGACAATTATGATTAGTGTTTGCTATAGATGGGTTTTTGTTCGCCAAAAGGGGGCCTTGTCACTAAGTCGCTTGCCAAAACCCATTGTAATTTTTGTTTGCAAGCAAAGAATAATCTTCTCTTCATCCCCAGGCTGACATAATTGGTTTTATTCACGACGGAGCCAGTAGATGAATATAGTATCTTTTGCTGATGATATAATATTATATAGCCCAAGTGACAAGATTGCGAAAATCATTGATTCCCTACAGTTATCATTCGAAACCGTGGAGAAGTATGCCAACGAAATACTTATGAAAATTAACACTGAGAAGAGTGAGTCTATTTTATTTCGGCCACCTGTAAATAAATGCAACAGCAACATCAGAAAATAATGGAAATCTTTTATGATAAAATCCAAGACAACGAATGAATTAATTAAGGTAGTAGACACCGTAAAGTACAGGGTGGCGCAATAGAACGTGCATATTGCATCATCTTTTTTTGCGGGGTAGAAAAGACGCGGGCGGGGGGCGCCTATATCGTTGGGTTGGCGGGCTCATGGAGTTTTAGTCGCTATGAATCACTTCGACTCGAAGCGTCGCGCATTTTGCGTGCGCGCATTTTACGAGAACTCTCGTTCATATATTGCTACTAAGCGACTATATTGTGCTGAATATGGACTACGGCGAATTAGTGAAGCTCCGAGTGCTAATTTAATTAAAATATGGGTAAAGCATTTTAAAGAGACCGGTTCAACATTTAAACCACAAGCAAATGGTCGCCCAAGAACATCTAGGACCGAAGACAATGTTGAGAGAGTTATGGAGTCAGTACGAGGAAATCCACAAATATCGCCTCGCAAGAGATTGTCTGTCTTACAATTATCGCGACGAAGTTTGCAACGAATTTTAACATTGGATCCTAAACTGCATCCATATAAGCTGCAATTAACACAAGAATTGAAAGAGTCTGACTTCATAACAAGGCTCGCATTTGCTAATGAAATGCTTAATCGATTTTCCAATTTTGACAATATCCTTTTCTCTGACAAGGCTCATTTCCTTATGAATGGGTTCATAAACCGTCAAAATTGTCATTACTGGAACAGTGAAAATCCCAAAATCAAACACCAGAAACCATTGCATAGTTCTAAAGTGATAGTATGGGCAGCAATCTCTGGCAGTGGAATAATTGGTCCTTTTTTTCTTTGAAAATGCGCGGGGCCAAAACGTCACGGTTAATACGGAACGCTATGTTGAGATGTTGGACGGATTTTTGGCTCCAGAAATTGAAAGTTCAAGAATAGTGAATTCCAGAACTTGGTTCCTACAAGATGGAGCTACCTGTCACACATTAAATGACTCCATGGCGGTGGTGAAGCAGATGTTCCCTGGCAGACTGATTTCGAAAAGAGGTGATATTCCATGGTCCCCACGTAGTCCAAACTTGACGCCTCTTGACTTTTTTTTTGTGGGGATACCTTAAACACAAAGTCTAATAATAATGATAGTCCAATAGTAATAATCCAAGAAACATCGCTCAGCTCAAGGAGAATATCCGTGGTGAAATGGCAGCCATTACACCAGTAATACTGGAGAAAGTTTTCAATAATTTTCGTTTGCGGTTAGAGGAGTGCCGTCGTAGAGAGGGTCACCATTTAGATGGTGTTATTTTTAAAAAATAAACTCCATTTACTACTCTACAATGCCTTAGATTTATTTTATCCATACCTTTTGTGTTTATTTTTTAATCTATTTTTTAAATATGCACGTTATATTGCGCCACCCTGTATCTCGGAATTTATTTAGATACATTTTTGTATTTCAATGACCATATTAATTGTATTTTAGAAAGAAACCAAAAAGGCATTTTTGGCCAATAAATCCTAATTTTATTCAAGACAATTGAAACCGCGAACCAAAATCATCTTGTACTAATCTCTAATTAGATCCATAATAACTTATGGGTGCTCCGTATGGTTTAACATTTCCCCAGCATACAACGAACTGTGATTAGAAATATTAGTCAAAGACCTTCTAATCTATCCTGAGATTGAATGAGAATAAATCTTCTTATGCTTTAAAACCCACTTCATATACATTTTTACAATTTTCTAATGACCGATTATATGAAGCGAAAAGCTTGTTTAAATCGGATAGTTGTTTTTTGGAGAAAATACGGCAAACGAGGTCTATCGAAGAAAAACCGGATTTGCATACCCTAATTACGACATGATGAAACAGAAGTCAATTCGAACATTATTTTTTTATCAAGTATAAAAAATAAAACAAAAATCATTTTTAACCAAACTTTTAATGTCACAAATTCTAGACAACTTTAACACTAAACGACTAAAAACTTAATAACTAAATCACAAAAAACTTTTAGACCAACAATTCAGCACTTTCAGTCAAATATGCCCAATTGATCAAACCACTTTAGGGCGTATTTTAATGTATCTGTTGTACGTGGATTTGAGGTTAACATAATTTTGACTTTCTTGGCGGCGAATTCTTTATTCGCCAATGCTTCCATATTTGTATCAGCAGAATCTTCCTTAGTCATGGCAACCATGGGCAAGAAGCTGTATGACGAAAAAAAGCCATATAATTCACGAGCAGTGATTTCCATTCCGATGTCACGCAATGAAGGGATCTGAGAGTAGTTCATTCTTTCCAGGGATTCCCTCAAAGACTCATAATAGGTCTCGATTAAGAATTGGCGGCGATTTGTGAGAACTGGCAACTGAACACTGCTATTCAGGAAGAAGTTGATATCACAGCCAGGACTGCCAAAAAAACTATTTTGAAAATCCACCTAAAAGATAGAAGACATTTTACCGAAATAATGTTTCCTTTTGTTATCATTTATTTTCACTTACGAATATAGCATCCACTGGCAGTTCGGAGTGTTCATTTTCATATTTATACATGAAATTATTCACCCACAAGTCACCGTGATTCAACACGGTGATTTCACCCGGTTTCGCTCGACCGGTCATAACAAGATTCTCTGTTAAATTATCACAGTGCCGATGCAACTTCTCAGCAATTTGTTCATAACCTTTCCAGGTAGCTGCCAATTCAGCCAAGGATCTTAACTGTAATGTCATAAAGTCTACAAATCTCTTACTAGTGCGAATATAGTTTTCATCTAACATGCCGGTTTTGAAATGCTCCCTTACCGAGGAGTCCTAAAAGGGAGCCAAAGGTAGGGAGAGACAAAACTGAAATTAGAAAAAAAGTTGATTAAAAGGACTTCAAAATTCGTACCGTTTCGAGTAAAACCATGGAGGCAGCGTGAAATTGTCCCAATTTCTTTAGAATAACTTTGCAATGCTCTTCATTGAGGCCATTCTGCCGGCTCGCCAACTTGTAACCGTATTGGGTTAAATCATCAAAAACTATAGTTTGCATGGGCTCTCGGGTAGTATAGAAACATCTGTAATTTTGAAATAGCAAAGAATATATATTGAATAAAATTGTATGGAATTTAACACTATACAAGGATAAATAAAAAATAATTCCAACTCCCTAGAAAGGGACAGAAATTTTCATCAAGTGGACTGACTTATATGTAGCCTTGTCTTATGTTCTTTGGCCGAAATGTAATAGGTTTGTTTTGTAGAGAGTCTACTAAGACAACGGTTTAAAATATACCGCTCAGGAGAAAGGGTTTAAGCCACATTACCTTTTTCAAGACCTGACTTCGTCTAATAAACCTTGATTTTAGATTTCAATGAGGGAATATTATGTACTGTTTCACACAAAATACTGAGGTTGATTTTTCCTGTAGGCATTTTAAAAGTTGTGGTAAATAAATATTTAGAAGCTGATTGCTCTAAAATACAAAATAATAAGAACAGCTCAGTTGTGAAATCATACAAAATTGAACACTTAATGCAAATTTTTGCCAATTCGACCATTTCATGTGAGAGTAATAGAAGGAGAGCGGGGGGTTAGTATGCCCATTTCCAATTTTCCACAATTCCAAATTACAATTTGAAAAAGTATTACTTTTGGAAAATTGTCTTACTCGATCTTACTATAGAAGACAGACAGATTTAGCTCGGCCGACATAAGAAGACCAAAAACGAAATTTCATTTTATAATACAGGGTGTCCGTCGGGAGGTATACTAATTTGTTTTGTCGCCATTTTGTTGAACATTACTCTTGACAGTTCATATTTGGCAGTCGTAAAGTAGAGACGTGGCAAAATTATAGTGGAAAAATATTCGATAAACCAACGTGTTTTAATCGTTAAAACATTTGATCAAAATCAATCATCGATTACTGTGACGATGAGAAAGTTACGTGTAATTTTTGGGAGAAACAACAAGACGCACTATTTATCGTGTAGTGAATGATTTCGAAGAAAGAGGGCCAAGCATGGACCACAACGTACTGCCAGATCGGCTGAAAACATTACTGCTGCTCTAGAAAGTGCTCAAAACAATCCATCAACTTCAATTCCATGCCGTGCTCAGGAGCTTGGTCTTCAAAGAACAACTTTGGCCACAATTTTGCACAAAGATTTGTATTTGTTTCCATTTTAGATTCGGTTGGCACAAAAGCTTCTACCACAAGACCATTTACGCTGGCGTACATATGCCAATAGGATGTTACAGCTCGCCCATGACAACCCCGATGTTCATGAAAAAATCATAATAAGTGACGAGGCACATTTTCATTCGAATGGATATGCGAATAAACAGAAAAGTCGGTTCTGGGCAATGGAGAACCCTCAAATTATTCATCAGTCACCTTTGCATCCAGTGCTGTGCTGACTGCACTGGTGTGCAATTTGGTTAGGAGTAATCATTGGACCTTACTTCTTTGAAACTGAAAACGGCGTAACAGTAACTGTCAGTGGGGAGCGATATCGTGATATGATTGAAAGCTTTTTAACGCCACAACTGCATGCTTTGGGCTTGATTAACACGTGGTATCGATAAGATGGTGCCACATCGCATAAAGACGGGATTACAATGGAATTACTGCGAGACGTCTTTCCACAACAAGTTATTTCAAGAAATCACGATCGCCTGATTTGATTACTCCGGACTTCCTTTTGTGGGGATATCTGAAAAGCAAGGTTTATGCAAACAAGCCAGTAACGCTTGAGCAACTCAAAAATAATATTCGTGATGAAATTAATGAAATACCGCGTGAAATGTGCGAGAATGTAATAAAAAATGTGCTCAACGGACGGGTGGACATTTATCTGATATTGTATTCCATACATGATTGCCGACATTAAATAAAACTTTTATCAATATAAGATCCACTCTCTTTCATTTAATCAAAAATTATAAACAAACAAAGTAGTATCCCTTCCCGATGGACACCCTGTATTTTAGATCTAACACGTTGATTTTAATTCGCTCAATTTTTTCCTATAATATTTTTCCTATAGTATAACGTAATATTCCAGAAAAATATTCTGGTTATCAACAGAATGGAGGACTAAGTTGAGAGAACACTGTAAACTGATCCAGATTTGCAATTTTTTTAACCTCTATTATAGGATGAGGGTACATCCACTTTATTGTTTCAGTTATCATAAGGCCGTAGTCAATGTAATATATAAGAGAAAGCAATTTCTGCATATCTGACTATGAGGAGAAATAAACTTTGTCTCGGATGAGGTTGTGGTTACTGTCCATTTATTCCGTTAATAAACAAACTATTAAATCGGCACTCTTTGTATTCCTTATGGGTGCAGTTTATTTACAAATCAGTGTCCTTCGTTTATAACTTGATATATTCAAATCAACAGTTCTTTTGCGATAACAAGATATACTTATCAGGGTTCCTATAATACACATATGTATACAGGATATCTCAATAGAAACCTTGTTTGTTTAGCTTACTGTGTGAACGAAACGAATGCAATGGCTGTGTTGAGTATGTTAATCGGTAGCCTGGCTTTTGGGAATTAAATCGCAATGGTAGCGTTTCCCTGGAGAGGACCACGTGTTTTGCCTGTGAGAGTTGTACCAAAACGTTAGTTCGGTTTTCACCACTTCAATGGTGCCCTAAACATTGCTTTCATTCCAATATGGTACAAAAAGTTTGAAGAGTACCGAGTATAACAGTGGAAAAACCAAAATCTGGACGACCAAGATCAAGAACGGTAGAAAACGCAAAGGTTTTCAATTAGCTTGTTCGTGATGAATTGAATTTTTTAATTCGGAAGTATTTTAAATATTCATGGTTCATCATAATGCGCACAAAGACTTTGAGCTACTCCTGTACAAAATAAAATTGGTGCAAAAATTGAAACACCAGGATATCAGTCAGAAGCTTGATTTCACTTTTCAACATTTAGTAACATTTTGTTTTCCGATGAAGATTATTTTCATCTTAATGAACACTCAAATGAGTAGAACTCCAGCTACTGAAGTGCAATGATACCGAAAGGCAAACATCAGAAACACCTTTATTCGCCTGTTGCGAGTATGCGAAGGATCATCGGGCATGACTTTTTTGAAAATTAAAGATGACGGTCAGTTCTAGTGAATTGGGAGCATTGTGTGGAGTTATTAGATAACTTGGTGTCACCTGAACTGTACAACTTTTTTGGCTGTAACCAAAGATCTTGGTTCCAGCAGGACGATTAAACGTAGCTCATGTTCAATATATCATTGCCACGAATTCGTCAAATTTTCTCTTGCAAATTGATCTCCTGTAGAGGTGACATAAATTGGACTTCATGCAGTCCTCATTTAAAACCTATGGATTCTTTTAGGTAGGGTTATTTTATGTCGAAACCGATTTTCCTGGCGCATTTGAAAAAAAAAAAAAAATAATTCGTCACGAAATGGTGGCAGTTGCGGAGTCTGCCTGTCTCCTCATATTAAGAAATATATGTGGCGAACATTATTTTTAAGAAATGCCTTCTCAAGTTATGTACTTTAATAAATAATAAACAAACTTCTTAATCAATCCACTACATATGTCCTTTTTCTTTCTTCCTTTGCATATATGAGAGCTGAATAATAAGAGTAGAAATTTGAAAACATTAACCCAGCTACGTTATTTCTACTTCAAATTCGTTGAATGAGTAGAAATTCAGGAGTTTTTCCACACAATTTTTGCAGTTATTTTACACTGTTTCGCGATCACTTTCATAAACTTACTTTGCCCCAAATTTAACACCTCTTCCAATCAGTTTCTCCAACTTTCCCAAAACGTCGAAGTAGAATATTTTCTCTCTCAAATAGACTGCCAAATCCTCCAAGAACTGAGTTGCTGGTGTAATGGCAATACTTTTCACCACCAATGCTAATTCTTCATCCAGCTGACGTAAACCGGTACGATACAAAGCCTTGGCGCGATAAATTTTACTGCAATAATTTTCACCACCACCGTTGGTTTCGGCAAATATGACCTTCTTGATATCGACACATTTTTCATGAAGGCCAGCCTCTAAAGCGGTTTTAAAGAAATCTCTACTCAAATATGAGGGTGGAGTATTATCCAAAATCATGGTAAACTAAATTGAAATTTAACAGGCGATATTATTGGTGTTCGTTTTGTACAAAAATCCTTCTTGGCTATACAAAATTAGCGAAAAAGTCCGTTTTTATTATATTCGCACTATTGTAGTTTATTTAATTGCCGCTTGTCTTAACGTTTGTGCACTTTTCACTTCGAATGCAATAATTTCAATAGAAAAGTTTTGATGCCGTTTGGCTCTTTATATATCAGCTCGATGCACTTTGGTTTTTTATTCTAGTCGTAGTGCTAGTTTGTCTATAAAGTGTCATTAGTACTTGGAGTACCTTGTAATAGGCTGTCCTATTTTATTCTGACGCATTCCAATATTATCAATTCTTTATCTTTTATTTGATGATATGGAGTTTGGAATGCCTCTTGACCATTGACGGTAATCCGATGCGATCGATATCTCAAGTACCTTCGAGAGACATCAGAAAATTGATTGTAATTCTCTTTGCACGTCGTTTGGCCTCCCATAATTGTTGTAATAAAATCCTTAAACGTAGATAACATTTTGCTATTGCAGACATTTATTTGTTTGAAATTTGTTGCGATTTCTTTGTCGCCAAACAATACATTTCCGGAGTATTTTGTAAAAAATTTAAAATTCGTTAGATTGTATAAAGAAAAATTAATTTGCTTTTTAGTCCAAACGTAATATCAGCTACTACGTAGTGGCCAATTAATATAGAAAATACACCCTTATTGTAGAACTTAAAGGGCCTAATTGCACAATAATAAATTTTGCAATAGATTGGCGTCATATATTGATGTTTTTTGCCTCGATTTTTGAAAATATCAAACGATTTAACAAGTATTACATTTTGTTATTTACGTATTAAGTTGTAATTATTTTTAACATTTTTATTACTGATGAAACTATTTTAACATACATCTATGGTTGAATTTTAAATCACAGAAATGCAACTATAAGTATTCATTTGCCCCACTATGATTGTTCAAAGTTAGTATTTCTAATTCACATGAGAAAATTTGATTCAGTATATTTATTTTTATAAACATACAGTATTCGATCTAATGCAAACAATACAGTAACCAATGCGAAATCGAACCAAATCACAATGTTTTCGATTTATAGCGTTCATTCTGTGTTTGTCAGGAGCCACCTGCGACAACTTTTTAGTTTCAAACCTGAAGAAATGGTTGAAAAGAAAAGTATTTTTCAGCAGAGATAAACTATTCACAATTTAATTTTGAAGTTTTGATCAAATCATATAATTCGAACGACTTACAAAAGTTAGTGATTCGTCGCAACAAATGTATAGAACTGAAAGCGTAAAAATTGGCTAAGATAACGGGTTATCTATTTCTTGGTTCCAAAGGTAAAGCTAAATAAAACACACGTAAAGCTATGATTCCAATGAAACTTTCATTTCATTATAATGCTTGGACCTTGTCATTATGTATAAAATACAATGCCATTTAAAAGATCGCCTCTGGATTGATTGCAGCAGTGGATCCGTTTGAGGTAGTTTTCGACCACTTATTCGCACATTTCGGAAAGTACCTCGGCGATAACTTGACGAATGTTAATTTCCAAATGCTCCAACGTTTGGGCAAACTCGGTATTTGGTGCAGCCTCCACAAAAAAGTCTAATGGTGTAAAATCACATGATCTTGGTGGCCAATTAACATCGTCAAAACGTGAAATAACGCTTTCTGCAAAATTCGCATGCAATAAAGCCAAAATCGGTCGTGTTGTGTAACTCATGGCACCGTTGTGTTGAAACCACATATCGTCCAGTTCATAATTGTTAATTGTGGGCAAAAAAAAGTCGGTTATTATACTTCCATAGTGCTCTGAATTGACGGCAACAGTTCCTCTGGCATCATTTTCGAAAAAATACGACACCTCCAGACCATAATGCGGATAGAGGTGCAAATCTGAATGCAAAATACGCCATAATGACCCGTAAGGTAGGCTCAATTAAAGGAGAACGCCATGGAATTAAAAAATCCAGATTATCCGCCATACTTTCACTTTTACGGAAGCGATATTTTCGGCAGTGCGTACATTGTGGTGGTGTACAGGCATGACCACATCTGCAACGCTTCCAATCTCTTTAAATTTCTTTGTAATTTTGCTAATTGCACAGCGGGTCAATTATGACGACCACAATCACACCATAATGTACAAAAAGTGTCCACGTTTGCAGCAAGTTTTAACTATTCTGTGGTTGTTAAACGATCCATTTTCGTAAATGGCAAACCTTGCACTAAATAAAGGGTGATTTTTTTAAATGTAAGTTTTTCAGGTTGGCAGCACTGGTTGGTAATGGTGTCCAAACGTAATCTGCTAAAGTGAAAAGTGTACTCTGCCATTTCATCCAGGTAAGATTAACAAACGAGCAACGATTACAAATCGTTGAAATTTATTATCAAAATTCATGCTCTGTGATAAATGTACATCATTGGATGTGACCATTTTATGGTCGTCATAATAGACCTGCTGAATCAACAATTCGTGCTGTTATCTCCAAATTTCACACCGAATTTACTTTGTTGGACATAAAATCATCGACTCACATGCGTAGAATGCGTACCGAAGAAAATATTGCAGCCAGTGTTAATGACGATCGTGAAATGCCAATTCGTCGCCGTTTTCCGCGATTGGGCATGTGTTACTCAACCACAAGGAATTTCTTTTTGCCCTAATTAGCTGAGTTGAACTTGGTTGACATGTGGTTTCATCAGGACAGTGCAACATGCCATACTGCTCGTGAAACAATGTATATGTTGAGGGATGAATTTGGTGAGCAGTTTATCTCTCGATTTAGTCCTGTGAGTTGACCTCCAAGATCTTGTGACTTGACGTTTCTTGATTATTTCTTGTGGAGTTATGTCAAGTCGTTTGTCTATGTGGACAAGCCGACCACTATTGAAGCCTTACAGGGTAACATAACACGCATTATTCGTGGAATACAGGCCGAAATGCTCGAAAAAGTAACGAACAATTGGACCTTAAGAATGGACATTTTGAGACGGAGCCGCGGACAACATTTAAATGTCTTTAAAAATTAAATGGCAAAGACCAATTTATCGATTTCATTAAAAAGTTTTAATATATAATGCAAATTTGAGTGTTTTATTCGATTTAAAAAAAAAACTACGATTAAAAATGCTACCTATAAATAACAATTCTGTTGACAGGTATTTAACAGCTGATAGCCTTGCCAGACTGGCGATTTTGAAGCCACTAAATTGATAACACATCTATTTATAGTTATAGTTATCGACTTTCCAGTATATGAAGAGAAAATATCCCATTTTTTTAATTATCAGTAATCACGTCCTCAATTAGGCCGGTCCCATTAAAAAATTTGTAAATTGCTATGATCTGTTAGTTTTTATAATAATAGTTTGAATGATGAATAAATGATAAAAGTAAGAACTCTGGACAAAAATGCTGTTTTTACGCTATTTTATTTCACTACATTTTATTTACTTTCGTAAATATAAGCATTAAGTGCAGATTTTAGTGCTATCTGTGTCGAAGGGAGTGTATGGAGAAATTTTCAGTACAAGTAATGTCGTTTCCATAAAAGAACTCGAATATAGTAAACTACATTCGAGCATTTTTAATGGATTTTTTTTTTCAAACGGAATGGCAACATAAGAATAGGAAATAAAAGAAACTTTCATATCTTGGAAATAATCAGGGAAATAACTTTATTTTTGGTTCATTTGGTTCTAAGGGGGAGGAACAGCATTATGCCTGTTACATGGTGTAAAAATATATTCCAAAATCGTCAAAATATAAAAAAAAAACAGCTAAAACACAATTATATTTGCAATTTGGAAATGATGCGTCATATCGCAAAAATACTGAAATTTTGCATCTCATATAGAGTCTCATGGGAACTTCGCTACTTCTCGGACAGAATTGCAAAAATCAGCAAATAAAAAATTGATCACTAAAAATAAAATATGGCTAAAAAGTCGAACATTTTCATGATTCATTCCTGAGATTGATTACATTTTAAATTTATGATATTTTGATGCTCTGTTTCTGAGATATGCAGATTTTTATAATTAGTATATAATTTCGAATTGTGGAATTTTTTAGCAGTTATTACTTTTAATACAATAACTAATATAATGGGAAAGTTTAGAGAAATATTAAAGTTGTTACATTTTACTCACTGCAGAAATTTTCTTCGAAAAACTTTGGATATTCCATAGCAATTTTCAGTGTTGAGTAGTTCATTGTCTCTCCCACAGATAATGCAACATTGTTAAATTACTTTTTGTTTATTTTCTCTTCAATTCAATGTTCGAATAACTCATACTTTGTAATATCTAAAAATATTCGAATATGAACATCTTCAAGCCGGACTCTAGAAAAAGTGACAGAAAATTGTTGAAAACAAATCAGAGGTATGCTCGCCTTCGGTGTGGGCAAGCTTTTGTCTATTAGACGATAAATGGGTCTGTCATCAGATTTCCATACCTAATGTATAACCTTACCTCGTTATTTTGGTGATCAATCTTATTTCGTTTTTACTGTATTTTAATATATGTACGCATCTAGGGTGACCCCTTTGGAAAGTGACGGACGCTAAGGTAAGTAAATGCATCTGCCACTCAAACGTGGAATTTATCAAGATTCACAAATTTTCCCTGGCTGGGGGATTCTATGTCCGTTAGAGGCTTAGTAATTTGGTTTTGTCACTTTCCATCACCAAACCCACTTTTGTCTGGAAATAATGCGGTTAATGCAATCATTCCTAGAAAAACTGACGTCTTAAAGATTCCCTTTCAACAAACCAATTAACAATAAGTCGATACAAGATTTTCTTCGTTGTGGAACGAAGGTTAAAATTGATCCAGCATCAAAAATATAGGTGCAAAAAAGAGCATGTAAATGAAAGATGCTAAAAAGATGCGAATTTTTAGTAGAAAAATGGTCGAAGTTAATACACCTGGTATGAGTAGGGAGTGTTTTTGAAACGCCCACTTATCTAACGATGCGTGGGTAATCCGTTCACGGCGTTATAATTCGTTCGTATGTTACAACTGGAATAAATTGATCCGCTACGAAAAAACTTGCTCGTGGAGTGATTGAATCTCACTTTTGAAAGACGATTCTTTCTCACAAATTTTCTTTGCTCCAAAATCAGGGTTATGCTAAAAGTTTTCAACAATTTTCGTGATATTGGGCATCATGAAATTCTTCCATCGGGAAGAAGAGCATGAGGCCGAATTACTTTGAAGTCGACGTAACAAATTTGGACGAATAAAGGTTAAAGGTCTTTTGTTAAAAATAAAACCTGATCTTACTTTTTAAATACAATATTATCGAATGATGGTATTATGACAATACTTATTGTATGTAAGTTAGTTTACATTTCTATAGAGGTTTTAAAGGTTTCTATAAACCTTACATGTCTAATTTAAAATCAGTAAATGTTGTTTAATATACCGCAGTACTCTATATTTATTTCAGTTTATATGTGCAGATAAAAATTAATTTATCAAATATACTATTTTCTATGGCAGCTAAAGCAGTGCACCTTGACGGTTTCAGATAACGTTACTATGGGAGATTCGTCAATATTTTCCTGCCACCCAGAAATGTTACCTTAACTCAATGAAACGAATTTCATCAAAATATGCCAAGCGTTACATTTTTTGTCGCATCGAAAGCATAACCTCATTAATGATGATAAAAAAGGATTTGCAGCATAAAATGTTCGACATTTTCGCGTATTATGTAAGGCGATATTAAAATTTCAGATTTCAATTATACCAGATTCCACAGTTATTCCAATTTTCCCGATTACTCGATTACTTTTTCATATTTTACCTTATTGAATGTTCATAACTGGGTCACCACTTCATATTAACTGGTTTGTCTCGAGTATTCGTATTGCAACTTGTGGGCCATGAGCTCACATTCATCATCAAGTGTCGCCCAGTATGAACTGGCGTTCTAGACCAGAAGTGCAATAAAAATTTCCAGTGTAATCAAAATGTAAATATTGGTTAAGTTGAACGATAAATACATCGTAAGAACAAATTATGAGCATTATGCCATATGCATGGACTTCCAACTCCTACTGTGGGAGTGTATCTTACTTTGGAGGAAGAAACAGGAAGTTTGGATTAACTAAATCAAAAATTCATTTGAATAATGTTGTCCTTTGAAAACGCTGCCAAACTCTATTTTCATATTATAACCCTTAGATCCCTTCAAAGCTGAGCCAATTCAAAAAGTTTTGTTTAAATAGTTTAAATCATGTTTTCATTTAAGATAGAAAGCTTCATAAGTAAAATCATGTTTGTTCCTTAGGATGATGAAATATCATTAAAGTACCAAATTATTTCAAGTGTATGAATAATTTAACATATCGGTATTGGTTTAGCGGTCAGTGGATATTGAGGGCAAATATCAAGGATCCGACTTTATACAGAATGAGTCAAACTTTGTAGTTATAGTTGTATATATTTAATTGTATATATGTATATAATTATATGATTGATATAATTATGTGAATATAATTATGTACATATATATATAATTTTTCATAATTTAAATATTTTCCTATTAAATGAAATCTAAATAGTTTGTGTTCGCCCACTGTACTGTGGAATTATGTTTATTAAGTTTTATGATTGCATTGGGTCTCTTCTGCTATTATTCTGAAGGCTCAGACAACACGTAACCTTTCCTTGCGCGTGCCAACTGTAGAACGTTCAAGCTGACAGACGGACGAACTTTCAAGTGGCCTTATTGGTGTCGTTGTTATCGACTATTAATATTAATATTGCAATCATGTTATCACGTGAAATTTGATCAGATAACGATGGTCAGTCAGTTCTTTAGAGATCTAGCAAATAGCAAATGCGTAATTAGGGTTAGATGTTAAACATTTTCAAGTGAACTTTCTTTAGAATCTAACAATGTATAAAACTAAAATAAATGGCTCTCAAAAAGCGTCTGAGAATATATTATACTTCATACATGTGCTAATTGTTGAGACGTAATAAATGACATCGACAAATTAGTAATCTACGAGGGTTGTAGAAACAGTACATAGAGAAAACTTGCTGAATACTTTTTTTTTTTTTATCGAAATGAAAGAGTTTTTATCGAAATTTATTTATTTTTTATTTATTTTTTCATTTTTATTTTTTGACATTGACAAATTTGACAATTTGACAATAAATAGAGAAAAATTGCTGAATACTTATTTTATCGAAACGAAAGAGTTTTTATTGAAATTTATTTTATTTTATTTATTTTTTTATTTAATTGTGTAAATATTTTATACGTAAATTTGTTTTGTTTTTTTTTTTTGTTATTTCCAGATTGCCCGAGGTCTAAAGGTTGCTTGATGCAAAGGTAAGATATATACTTTGCAAAGTTACGGTTTTGAATCTAATATTTACAAATATCTCTTGTAAAAGTGGGCATTCAAATACGATTAGGTGGAGGAAAAAAAATAAAAATCAGAGGGTTTTTCTTAAAGATAGGTCCAGCTCCAAAAAGTAAATGCCAAAAGGCACGGAATGGGTCAATAAATACGATGTATATTTTGAACTCACTTGTAGCAATATTTTAATTTGAAAAGTCAACAACAAATCTGACCGCCCATCTCTCCATGGTGTTGCCTACTGTGATACGCGTCATTGAAAGCACATAAATTTCTACATGAAGGCGATTGATTATTTTAATGTTATTTTTTCATCGTCATATATATTCTGTGAGAAATTCCAAAAATCCTATCCTTATATTATATAGTAGGATACTTTCGTCAGCTTTTTTCCAATTCTATGGTTAGATTGAACTAAGGTCATTCCTCAATTTTTATGAAAATACATATATACATATAAATACGGATTTCTCAAATATATATAGGAGTGACGCTTGAGAAATACCGCGTGAAATGTGTGAGAATGTAATGTAAAATGTGCTCAAAAGGGTTCGCATTTGCCGAGCATTTGCTCGCATTTGCAACAGACGCCGACATTTTTCTGAAATTGTATTCCGTATATAATTGCCGACATTAAATAAAACATTTATCAATATAAGATCCATTCTCTTTCATTTAATCAAAAATTATAAACAAACAAAGTGGTATAACTTCCCGATGGACACCCTGTATATGATATAAAACAAATGTAGTGTATGTAGTATATAAATGTAATTCCTCTAAGTGTGTATTCTAGAAAGATCGTCGAGACCACTCTCTGGATATTCAACTATCATGTACTTAATTTCTTTTCCTTCGTAGAGTTAGAATTCCTTCTGGAATTCAGTCTACGGTAGTAAGTTATGTTTGTTTATTTTACGCCGATTATATAATCTATTGTTATCTCATTTTCACCTGTTAGGTAAATAAGAATATTCTAGAAATAAGTTTATGTTAAGCAACACTATTCTGTAAATATATTTGTCTTTATCGCACCTGTTGTGTAAATATATTTTCTCTTAAAACTTTTAGCATTTGTTAGAATAAGTAATTTTACTGTAAACAGAGCGACTTTGTGTTTTTGAAATAATTCAGAAAGTTGACGTTAAAGTGGAAATACGTTCCACGATTCTAAACAAATTCCTTTTCATCTCATGCATGAGGCTTGGTAGAGTTTGCCGCATTCTATTTTTAGACTCACTCAGCGGGACCTGCAGTTTAATGACGATTTCGAACGTCATATTTTGAGAAGCTTTTACTTTCACGATTAGCCGACTACTCGAAGCGTTCGTCTGGCACATCGAGGTGACCGGAGCTCAAACAATAATAGGTAGCTGTATGTGGGGCTGAACCTGTTAGCACCCGAATGGTGGGTCATATATTGCATATAGTAATAGGAAAATATTACAAACTTTACAACTGAAGTAAGTTTTTCTTCATACAATTGATTGCCATCCTGAAGTGCTGGTGTAGCATCAGCTTTTCATTTAGTTAAATTATTATTTTAAGAAATATATTGCTAGATTTTTTAATTCTTACTTCGTTTTTGGAAGATATTATGTAAGCTACAATTGAAAATTTTATTTTTCTCAGTCCGACTTTGGTTGATATCGAAATGTAAATATTCCCGATTATATTACAATTACAAATGAGTAATATTATTCTAGTCATGTTGCTATTTAAATTATATCGTGTCATTATATTTCTTCCGTTACAAGTTTCACATATATAAATTTAAAATTTTAAGCCGAAGTTTCAATATTCTCAATATCAAACATTTTTTCCTTTAGTAATTTGCTTATACAATCTCTGAAGTATTTAATTGAAATTCAAATGGCATTCGCATTACAATGAGAATTCACAATATTTCGACTTCTGTTTGTTCACTTGTGTAGTTGGCAGTTTCTTAATATGGTTACACAGTTGATGTTAACATTTAATTTTTGTCGTTTTTATTTCTTCCATATTATTTTCTAATGGCGTTTTAAAGAGCTAACAAAGAGATTTTTAGGACTACAAAAGCACTGCAACCAACCTGTCCAAAAGTGTAATAATTTGACATTGCTCCACACTGTAGTTAGAACAGAGGTTTTATTATAATCAATTTGGTTTTCCTATTGAGAAACTAAAAATGCAACTAAACGATCATTTTATCATACATTCTTAGGAATCCATTTATTTGTAACGGATTGTCCTTTAATTAAGCGGCATGGAATTGATTAATATCGCTGCAGGGATAAATGCTAAAATGTTTCGCTGTTTTTAAATTTTTTATATAGTTATTAAAATTTTATGTAGTTAATAAAACTAACATGGCAAGCAAAATTACGCGGAATCATTTTAGCTTTGTAAAATTGTTTTATAAAGGGTGATTTTTTAATCGTAGTTTTTTTTTTTTTTTTAAATCGAATAAAACACTCAAATTTGCATTATATGTTAACATATTTTATTGGAATTGGTAAATTGAACTTTACAATTTAATTTTTAAAGATATGCAATTTCATGTAAATGTTGATCGCGGCTCCGTCTCAAAATGTCCATTCGGGGGGTCCAATTTTTCGTCACTTTTCACGAATAACGCGTGTTATGTTATCCTGTAAGGCTTCAATATTGTTCGGCTTGTCCACATAGACTAACGACTTAACATAACCCCACAAGAAATAATCAAGAGGCGTTAAATCGCAAGATCTTGGGGGTCAAATCGAGAGATAAGCTGCTCACCAAATTCATTCCTCAACATATCCATTGTTTCACGAACAGTGTGGCATGTTGCATCGTCCTGATGAAACCACATGTCAACCAAGTTCAACTCAGCCAATTGGGGCAAAAAAAAAATCGCGTATCATGGCAGTCATTCGCCGTTGACGGTAACGCTTCTTCCACTGTCGTCTTTGAAGAAAAATGGACCGATGATGCCACCAGCCCATAAACCACATCAGACTATCGATTTTTCGGGATGCATGTGGCTGTTCATCACTCCAGATGAAACAGTTTTGTTTATGAGTTTCATCGCTGAACACAATTTTTCGATAAAACAGTGGATTTTCATTGAGCTTATGGAAGGCCAATTCAACAAAAATTAATTGTTGTGATAGATCATTCGGTTTCAATTCTTCCGTCAGTTGAATTTTATAGGGTTTCGAACCCAAATCGACGTGTAAACTTTTCCTTGAGGTTGAGTAGCACATGCCCAATTGCTGAGAACGGCGACGAATTGACAATATTTTCATCGGTACGCTCTCTAAATTGGGTGCGAAATTTTGAGATAACAACACGAATTGTTGATTCAGCAGGTCGACTATGACGACCATAAAATTGTTGTATAAAACGATGCACATTTGTCACAGAGCACGAATTTTGATAATAAATTTCAACGATTTGCAATCGTTGCTCGTTTGTTAGTTTTTCCATGATGAAATGGCAGAGTATACTGTACACTTTTCACGTTGACAGATGACGTTTGGATGCCATTACCAACCAGTGCTGCCAACCTGAAAAACTTAAATCTTAAAAAAACACCCTATACTATCTACGTCCCAGCCGATTTCTACCCGTAGCCGTTTATGTTTGGGAAGATTAAAACTATACCTCGAGCAATAACTAGAATGTACCCCGACTATTCGACCTATTTTTCAATACTAGCTTCAAAGTTGCTTAACTCAAAAATAGTAGACTTAATTAGCTACGAGCTCGTATATGACGATGGGTCACCAAAAAGAATAAAAGGCGAAAGAAAAGAGTAAAAGGCGAAAAAAAATCCATTATTTTGCATGACATTGAAGGTTTTATGTTTTTTATTTATTTATTTATCCAACAATAACTTAAATCTCAGAAATAGATAACTATATATGTATAGTTTTTGAGTTTTATTTTAAGATATTCCAACAACTAAATCTTTACCTAATATAAAAGTGAATTAATTGAATGGAATTACAATCGATTTGGAAGGTCAAAAGGTTAAAAAAATTATTGTCCATAGAGTGACTGTCTGCAAAGATGACTACTTATAGACACAAATTTTCAGTTTGATAAAATCCTTTTATTGAGTTATTTATAAATCATTACATTCTCTTATTACGGAAAGAGGAGAATAGAGAATCTTATTAAAGTAGTTATCATTTAATTTTGATAATTTAATTTGGAATGATCCCATTTCGGTCTAAAATAAACTATTTTGTTCAATAATGTTGTCGATCCTTACAGTAAATTTTCACAAGCTTCTCCTTAGGCGAATTTTTTCACCAGGAAAATCATTCGTCAGAGACAGAAGTAGATGGTAATCACTTTATGTCAGGTCCCGACTATAAGGTGGATGCATTAGAAGCTCCCGATAAGCCTCCTGGAGCTTCTGCCGAGTCACTATCGGCGTGCGTGGCCTGACGTTTTCCAGATGGAACTCAATTCCTCTCCTATTGACCGAACACGGCTGCTTCTTGCCGATCGTTTCTTTTAAACGCTTCAATTGTCGTGAAGGCCTTACCGACGGTGTGCTTGTCACACTGGACATATTACATACACAATGCGATTGCCAGCGCCCCTTAGGATTACCAAATTGACCTGGACTGTCTAGGATTAGTATTAGGAAACAGCGAGATGTTACTGCAGCTTTCTCAAGCATCGAGAAGGAAGCAGCGAAAATGGGTTTGGTGGTAAGCGAGGACAAAACAAAGTTATTGGTTTCAACGAACAAAGAGTCTACTCGTTTGGGACGCTATGTGAACGTTAACCACTATAATTTTGAAGTGGTGGAAGAATTCATCTAGCTTGGTTCCGCTGTAAACAAAACGAATGGCGTCAGCATGGAGATAGAGAAGAGAGTATTGCTTGCTAACAGATGTTACTATGGGCTAAGCAAACGATTCAATGATAAAGCCCTCTCTCGATGAACAAAAATCAGACTGTACCAGACGTTGGTTCTACCTGTTGTTTCACCTGATTATATGGCGCAGAATCCTGGATTATGACGCAAGCGAATGAATCAGTACTGGCAGTTTTCGTGAGGAAAATACTCCAGAAAATATATGGACCCATCATCGTCGACGGAAAGTATCGGCGTCGTGTGAACAATGAGCTGTATAAGTTAAATGCCGACGTCGACGTGGTCAAACGCATTAATATACAGCGATTGCGTTGGCTGGGTCATGTTGTGCAGATGGACCCAAATGCTCCGGTACGAAAAGTTTTCGACAACGAACTCGATGGACGGCGCAGAAGAAGGCGATCAAAACTCCGTTGGAAGGACCAGGTTTTTAAAATACTATCGTAACTTGGTGTGACGAATTGGAGGCGAAGCGCTTGGAATTATTTTCTACGGGCAGCGTATAATAGATAAGGTTGTCTATTCACTTTTTGCGCTGGCTCACCGTGATTCGACGACGGCCATTTTTACTTGGCGTTGTCATAAGTGATTCACTTTTCATCATCAGTCACCAGTCCGGTTTAGAACTGAGTCGAATTTGTTGCGATTCAACAGAGATTTGCAGATCGAAATTCGATTCATAAGATTTTTTTGTTTTAACTCTGTTGTCATCCGCACATTGAGTTTTCTTTTGTGGTATCCAGCCTTATTCAGGTGGTTCGAAACGGTTTTTTGTGCAGTGCTTAGCTTTTGGGCAATCAAGATGGTGTTTACATGATAATCGGATTTCTATTATTATGTCCATATTTTCTATAATTGACTTCTCAGAGAGTGGTGCGTAGGTATAGCAAGATTAGCTATTGTAGTATCAGCCTGTTACTGACTTGCGTTATTGACTTCCTTATCGAAGAAGAACTACAAAGTATGGTGTATTGTTATAGTGTCCATCTGTTACATTATTACTGAGCTCATCTGACATAATGGAAATGTAATCTCTAAAGAATAGTATTAATCTTATAAAGGGAAGCGCATAAGTAACGTTAACGGCGACTATATTGAATGCGTTCTTGTGCATCATTTGGTTTTAACTCGTGAACCATGCAATTGGTTATATGGGAAAAGATGTAACATATGTAAAATTCTTTGCAAAGACCGTCTAGACTTATCTAACTGCTGAGAACGTCGCCTGGTGGAAGTTTCGCGGTTTTCCTGAATACCTAATTGCACTCGAGCAATGGTCACTTTATTTCGAACCGCACGAGGTCTCCCAGCACGCGGAAGATCACAGACAGCCCCTTATTGCCCAAAAGGCTGAACCAATCGGTAAATTGTTGGAGCGTTAGGAGCATTTCGAACATGAAAGAAATTTCGATGTGATCTGAATTATCGAATGCTGACTTTCAAAGTAAAATTGAACAACTTTGGTTCTTTGTTCTGTGTTGAGCCTTTCCATCACAAATTTCGCAAGTATCATTTAGTTAATTCTGTAAAGAGACGAAAAAGAAGACTTAAACAAAAAATGTATTCACTGATCAAATCTTAACATTACTTATGCGCCACCCTATGTAATATCTACACTCTACCCTATATAATATCTATATCTATACAAACAAAACTATTGTAACATCTGTACTCGTATACTGCACCTATTCTAATTTCCCTCATTGTACACTAAACTGTATTGTATCTTAACTCCCAATATCTTAACTCCCGTCATCTTAACCCCTGATACATTCACTTCGCAACATCAGCCTATGCTAATTACTGTTGTTGTATTGTGGTTGTTTTGTTTGAAACAACCAAAAAGGGATTAATTGCAATGAATTGCATTGGTGAAGTCAATGCATGCTTGCGTCGCTGCTCATGCTGTTGCTGATTTGAAGTCAGGTATACGAGTACATAAGAAGGTAAACTTCACTCAAATCAGCAACATTTGTAACTTAGTGAAATATTAGCAATTTCAAATTAGTCTCTTCTTTATTGGATCTTTGAGCGGTCAACACAAAAACTTGCTAAGTATTTTTTTATTAATATGATTGTAAAATTTAAATAAAAGGTCCTGTTCTTATTAATATTATATAACGAAAACTTCGAGTTTTGTTCTACCAGGGAAAGTATACCTTATTCATAAACACCATCAGTGACGTGCGCAATACTGAGCCAAGCAAACACAAAATTGTCTGAGTAGTATTTTAAGTACGAAACCTTATCTTCTCAGCGCCATCTGGTGTTACCCAATCACACTTATGTGACGCCTAGTACATATTACAGATACTGAGCCAAGCAAACACTAAATTGTCTGAGTAGTTTTTTAACTAGGAAATCTTATCTTCCCAACGCCATCTAGTGTTATCCGATCGCACTTATATGACACCTAGTACATATTACTAAAGTCACCTATTGGAAAATTATGTAGTAAACTTTTATAATAAGATACAGTTTATTTATCAGTATGAGCAGGTCACATATCAAAAACAAAAAATAGCACATGACATTTACCACAAGTTTTTGGACATTTTTCTCATGTACTATGACATGATTCTGAACCACACGTTACCATAATTTATGAAGTATTAAAATATAATCAATGAAATAATCTGCTCTGTACCACAGTGCGTACTACTGAAATTAGCAAGCGCCATTACCAAGAGCTATGACATGCATTAATGGCTGTATCTGAAAGTGTCGTCGTCGCACATTTGGATATGGTTTACATGGGTCATTGGCCATTTAAAGAGCCGAAATAGTGGCGCACGCACAACAGAAGGTCAAATGTGACAAGTTCGAGTTGAGAATCTATAAATGGAATAAAGATAAAGACAACGTAAGAAGAGACGATTTCAAATTCATTTATTTCTTATACTCGCCGGTAATGTTAATGTTAAATTTTTACAATTAAAATAACGATAAAAAAATCTAAACAATCATTTGTGATAAAACAACTGCTTTGTCACTTTATCTACACCAGAAATTAATTCAAAAATAATAGAAGTACAAAACGTGACTTACGAATACTCGAAGGAAATGGAATTTAAAATCGAAAAACATCAGTATAGAAAATACAAAATACTCATTTGTTTAACATGTGAAGATTTGGCACATGTCTTGACGGAAAAAAAATGCAATTCACACAATTGAAAAAATAAATATAACAACAAACAAATGTCCGAGAATGGAATAATGAGGAAATAATGTTCAGACGTGATGAATGCTAATGATTAACGACTGATGACTGTTCTTGGAAGAAGTATTTACCATAATTCAAAATATGAGCGATATAATGGATTCTCTATTTAGGGGGTAAAGTCAGACATACCGCCACAAATTATGTAACAATACATTTCAAGTTTATACAAAATTTTCAAAACTTTTTGAATCTATGGAAAAAAAGGATGTCCCAACAAGAACGCAAGATTTAAATTTGGCGCCATTCGAAATATCATTGTTTGATATTTGAACAATTGTTATTGTTTGCTAGTAGAAGGTACGAGGTTAGTAAAAATGGAGCGCTACACGAATGAACAACGCATTCTGATTGTGAAATTGTTTTACCAAAATGGTGAAAGTTTTGCAGCTACAGTTCGGAAATTGCAAACAATTTGGGGTCACAATAATGCTCCAAAAGAGTCAACTGTAAAAAGATTAATGGATAAATTTGCCAAAACTGGGTCTGTTAGTGATGTAAAGACAACAACACGCCTTTGACCAGGTCGATCGACCGAAAATGTCGCAGCTGTACGTGATGATGTTGCTTAAACTCCATCCACTTTAATTCGACACAGAGCACAGCGAATTGGTGTTTCCAAATCCACTATGCGGCGAATTTTGATGAAAGATTTGCATCCTCATGCATAAAAAGTTCAATTGACTCAGGAACTGAAGCCAACTGACCATGGACAGCAAACGGAGTTCGTTAATTGGGTATTGGAGAGACAACATGCAAATGCTGATTTTGCCCATAAAATCGTCTTCAGTGACGAGGCCCATTTCCATCTTGATGGCATCGTCAATAGGCAGAATTGTCGCATTTGGGGTGAGGAAAATCCTCGAGTGATTCACGAGAAGCAAATGCATCCTCAACATGTCACTTTGTGGTGTGGATTTTGGGCTGGAGGAATCATTGGGCCTTTTTTTTTATAAAAATGAGGCATGTCAAGCGCAAACAGTCAATGGTGTTCGGTATCGTGAAATTATAACCAGTTTTTTCGTGCCTTGAATTGAAGAAATGAATGTGGAGGGCATGTGGTTTCAACAAGACGGCAATTGCTGCATCAGTCATTTAAATCTTGCGTTTTTGTTGGGACACCCTACAGAATTATGTAGACAGGCAGGCAATCTTCCTTCCTTCACCCAAAGGAATGAAAGTATATATCATTTGTACGGGAATAAATGTAACACATGGAAGGAAGGTAGCAAGTATCTTTTGGCCAAATGTGTTTAATGATTATTTAAGTCATTTGAGGGATTTTCGCCTTTCTGGCTGGCAGATATGATAAATGTTGTAAATCTTTATTAATTGTCCTGCGTAGCCCAATATTTTGAAATATTTTAGCTGACCTGACGTATAAATGGTGGCAATAGTTTGAAAAAACAAATTATTTTGGCGTAAAGAGGCAAAATTATAAAACATATGTTTTAAGTTTCAAGGCGCCACGTTGTTTAGTATTTTTGTCTGAGTCATCAAAAGTAAACGATCTCAGGGAGTTTGTATATATGGAAAAATTGGTCACCGTTTTGTAGTTCAATATTTCCATTTGAAAGGTCTCAGTCCAACCAATATTAAAGCCGAGGCAGATTTTACTCGAGAGGAATCTGTTCTTTCTTTTACTACTGTAAAATATGGGGTAGTAGATTTTAAACAAGGCCGTACGAGCTGTCAACATGAACACTGTAATGGTCGACCAATTGAAATGTCCACGCCCGACGCGATTAAGAAAATACACAAAATTATATTGGATGATCGTCGGCTGAAGGTGCGTGAGCTGGATGAAATGATTAGTATTTCAAAAAGTGCTGTTCATCGTATATTCACTGAAGATTTGAAGATGAGAAAACTATGCGCAAGATGGGTGCCGCGCTTGCTTTCAATAGAGCAGAAACAGCGCCGTGGAGATGTCTTAATAGAGTGTTTGACGATATTTCACCGCAATAAAGCCGAATTTTTGAGTGGTCTTATAACCATGGATAAGACATGCGTCAACCACTTCACTCCTGAGACAAAGGCCAGTCAAAGAAGGCGAACACGGTTTCCTCTGCAGACGAGGTCGTGACGTCTGTTTTTTTGGGATGCACATGGGATTATTTTTATGGATTATTTTTAGAAAGGAAAAACGATCAACGGCGAATATTATGCTAATCTACTGCAGCGTTTAGGTGACGCAATTATGGAAGAAAGGCCATATTTGGCGAAAAGGAATGTGTTGTTTCATTAAAACAATACTCTAGTCCATACATCCACTATTGCTATGGTCAAAATTAATGAATTAAAGTTTGAATTGCCAAATAACGCACCTTGTTCGCTAGATTTCCCTACTCGGACTATTTTCTATTTCTATATTTAGAAAAATTGTTCAGTAGTAAAAGATTTGGCAACAAAGAAGAGGTGAAGTCTGCGGTTGATGGATATTTTAAAGAGTTTGACAGTTCTTACTATAAATAGGGTATAGAAGCTATTGAATATCGTTGCCAAAACTGTGTCGGGCTTAAAGGAGGTTATGTTAAAAAATAAAGAAAATGTTCCCAAACTTTTTGTGTCTTCTTCGTTAGGTCGACTATTTTTGGGGCCGTTATCCATCCAGCCAGTTGTGTCAGAATAACAAATTTCACAAGTGTTTGAATAATAGTTGAATAGTTGCTAATAGAAAAAAGATTTTGAATCGAATTAAGTACTAAAATCTCATAGCGAAAATAATTTAAGCATTAAGTTATCAGGGTGGGCCATAAGGGTGTTGGCGGTTTAAATATTCAATTTCTCGATAACGCGCGGCGCGGGGTGGGGGGATATGTTGTTCGCTGCGCCGCTTCCTGGAAATTTAGCCGCCATGGAGCCGTACACGGGAGTGCAGCGTGCATTTTGTGTCCGAGCGTATTACGAAAACAATAAATCAGTGATTACTGCACGACGTTTGTATCGGCATGAACACGGTTTACACGATTTAAGTGAAGTTCCAAGCGCCAATGTGATACGAAAATGGATCAGAATGTTCGAAACAACCGGTTCAACAGTACCAATTACGGTTCGTGCTCACCCAGTTTCTGCAAGATCAGCCGACATTGTGGAGCGTGTTCGTGTTTCAGTACACGACGGTTAGAGCGAACAATTATTGCAACATGCCAGCAGACTTTTTGGTGCCAGCTTTGCAAGAACTTCAAGGCAATACCTCGACAATGTGGTTTCAACAGGATGGGGCCACATGTCATACGGCTAGGGTATCCACAGAGCTGCTGAAAAATGTTTTTTGAATGGTCCCCACGTAGCCCCGATCTCTCTCCATGCGATCATTTTCTATGGGGCTACCTCAAATCGGTAGTCTACGAGAATAATCCGACCAATTTAGAGCAGTTAAAGGGGAACATTATTCAGGAAAGTAACAAAATACCGAGAACAACTTTTCAACGAGTTTTCCAAAATTTGCAACTTCGGTTCCAAGAGTGTCAAGCAGCCGAGGGAAGCCATTTGGACAACATTATTTTTAGGTCTTAAAAATTCCCATGCTTCTACTTTTTAAAAATACAAATATATTTTTTTATGTTTCGTAGTTTTTTTTTTAATTAAATATTTAAACCGCCAACACCCTTATGGCCCATCCTGTATTTTAACAAAATATTGGGAGGAAAGCGAAAATTGGTATAGAAATAAAATTATTTAATTTGTATATTTTCATTTTTAATACCATCTCAATAACGTTGCGTTTGTCAATTTTTTATATAAATATTATTATCAGTCATACGTTATTATTTAACGTGAAACATGTTTTTTAACGTTGTTTATTACGCTGTGTTTAGTTAGCAAAAGTAATGATGGCTTACATCAAATATTTCACCATTCAGTTCACATATTAAAGTGTGACGTGCTCGCGGTAACCATTTGTGCTTTTTGGGACAGTGGTGGTGTCGAAATATGTTTGATATCTGTGATTGGAACCCACATTAAAAGCTTTATAGTAGCTTTTGACTTTTTGGTTTCTTACTACAGGTGTCTGCAAATAAAAGTAGCTTTTCCCCTTGAATTGTTATGAAAATTACCAAGGGGTGGCGTCACAAAAAGAAGTGGAACCAAATAATTAACTGATGAACAGCTAAAGTGATGGAATTGATGGCTTGATAAATTTTCGAGCGATAAGTGAATCATAAAAAATGGAGATGTACTAATCAAATTTACTGATTAGTTTAGATGTCGGTTAATCAGTTGATCCATTAGAAGAAAGTTCTGATAAATCAGGTTTATAGTGAACTAAATGTGACCGGTTGTGGGTGTTTATTTATTGGAGTAATCGACTAGTCGTGTAAGTACTTTTCAAACTGTGACATTCGGAATTGTCGTTAGTGAGTTCGTTGAACGAGTCTAGGAACAGAATGTTCACTGAAAATGAGAAAATCTCCTATAACTCGTTCACGGGAACCGAGGAAATTTGCTTGTTTAGTCAATCAATAAATTTGAATTTCGGTTAAGCAAATTTGAATATTTTATTCAAAATTCAAATATACCAAAAAAAAAAAAAAAACTACAGTGAGAAATTTTGAGTTTCATACGCTACAAAATATGAAATACAGGATATTTAGTTATTCAATTTTGTGTATCAGGGATTGATAACCTTTGAATAATCGAAATAACCATTGATCGAATAATCATAAGTGTGACTAAATAATTAATTGATTAATCTGAATCGGGATGACTGGTAAATCAATTAATCGCAGGTTTTTAATAAAAATATAAAAGCAATTTGTAATATTTGGGGTCCTCTTACAAGAACAAATTGTACTACTTCAGTACTGTCTTTGCCACCAGACCCTTTTATTTAGGAAGCTAACACGTTTCCCAAATTTGCCAGCAGTTTTAAAAATTTTGAAAATGAAATTTTTGAATAAGAAGCGTAGCGCAACTTGCAGAATAAATGAACTCGAAAAATTTCTTGTGAATTTTTAGGATTTCTTAAATTTGTCATGCATTACCAACTGAGAAGGAAAATGTCCATGCTATGATTTTCCACTGTTTCTTTAGCTTTTGACAGTGTTGTTCTAATCCAAGCTGTTTGGTTTCCTTAAATTTTACATATGAACTTGGGCGTTTTCTTCTTCGCACTGATTTCCCATGGGCAGCATAATAGTTTCACTAATTTTTATGAGTGATCTCATATTGTGTATCCTTTTTGTGATACCTTTTATAGAAGATAAAATTCAAAGCTTTTCATATGAATTTTAACGACTTTCTCACATTTTCACATTACGATTTCTCGAACACATAATAGAATATTTCTAACTTTTTAGTGTGATTATAAATTAAATCGTAAATTAATCGTTTGCGTGGTGAGACGTGTGGTTGAAAAGGTAAATGTTTTAAAAGTTTTCTTCTAAAATTTTCGTCTATAATGATAATGATCACAAATTAAGTTGATTTTTGCGATTAGACATTTAGTTTAGTAGATAAGTACATTTGCCTTTTTTTCCTGCTGCCGACATCCTAAAATCTTTATAGATCTTTAAGGAAGCTTTTCGACTTTTTCACAGTAAAACCGGATATATCTTTGCAATTATTTGTTTGGTTTTGAAGATAAGCGCATATAAAGATTTGTGTCGTTCATAACTTCCTCAATTTCTTATACTCTCTTCAACAATTTTCATCCATTGCAAAATTTTGTGATTTTTACTTAATCTTGGGATTTGGTCCTGAGTTTAGGGAGATGATTTTTAAATTTTTGCAATGATTTCCCCTGATATCCCCTGGTAACCAGAAATTTATGTTATTTCCATTATTAGAAGTCTAGTTTGGAGAATACAGGAATTTTAAAATTGCCAACGATTTCTAACGGGATTTGGCGTCTGTTTAGACGAGAAAGTGATTTTTAAAAATTTCCAGCGATTTTCTCTGGTTTTGGGCGTTTTCGGAAATCTATAACGTAATCGCGAATTAACACTATTTCCCTGATCAGGCATTTAGTTTAGGTGATACTCACATGAACATTTGTTAAGTATTTCATATGAACTTCGATTTTCACATGGATTTCCTGGCTTTTGCAAATAAGTTTTCCAGCTGGCCACAAATTAAGGAATGCAATTTGGAAATAGATGCTTAGTTAATGAGATAAACTCATTTATACTTTTCCCACATACATTTTGATAACTTATTCTTTGCATGATTTTGTGACTTTTGCCTATCTTAAGTTAAGAGAAAAATGTATTTTAAGCTTTTCTAATGACATCCTCTGGTTTCGAAGAATTCGCGTCGTCTACCAAGTATTCAGAAAACAATATTGTTTCTGTGATCAGCCGTCTTCTTCTTAGGTGGCGACTGGAATAGACATCCTTATCTATTATACGCCGCCCGTAGAAATTAATTCCAAGGCCCGTTTAGATCTTTGCCTATCTGTACTTCGATCTTCCGCGCTTCTTCTCCAATTCGTCACACAAAACTTCGACAGTATTTCAAAAACCTGGTCCTTTCAACATAGTTTTGGTCACTCATCGAGTTCGTTGTCGAAAACATTCCATGTCGGAGCATTTGGATTTATCCGCACAACATGACCTGTATATTAATGCGTTTCACAACATCGATGTCGGCATATAACTCATACAGCTCATTGTTCATGCGACGCCGATACTCTCCGTTAACGATGATGGGTCCATATATTTTCCGGAGTATTTTCCTCTCGAAAACTGTCAGTTCATCCGCTTGCGTCATAACCTAGGATTCTGCGCCATATAACAAGACGGGTAGAACCAACGTCTGGTACAGTCGGAGTTTCGTTTGTCGAAATTGGGCTTTATCATTAAATCGTTTGCTTAGCCCGTAGTAACATCTGTTAGCAAGCAATACTCTCCTCTTTATCTCCATGCTGACATAATTCGTTTTGTTTACAGCGAAACCGAGGTAGATGAATTCTTCCACCACTTCAAAATTATAGTTGTCAATGTTCACGCAGCATAACAAAAGAGTAGACTTTTTGATTGTTGAAACGTTGAAACCAATAACTTTGTTTTGTCCTCGCTTACCACCAAACCCATTTTCGCTGTTTCCTTCTCGATGCTTAGGAAGGCTGCAGTAACATCTCGCAGTTTTCTTTCAATGATGTCTATGTCATCTGCATATGCGAGTAACATATGGCTTTTATTAAAGATGGTACCAGTCGTGTTGACTGCAGCTTTCCTCATAATCATCTCCAACAGTATGTTGAAGAGGTCGCACGATAGACTGTTGCCCTGCCCAAAACCCTTGTTTGGTGTAAAAAGGCCCCATCTTTACTGAAGACACGAAGTCTTCAGTAAAAATCAGCCGTCTAGTTTTTTCATTATCCGATATTCTGCATTGCAAATAAGTGACTGTTTTAGACGAGGAAAACTTTATAGGATTTCCCAATATCGTTTTCTTATTTCGAAATCTAGACATATTTTGCGTACTTCTACAAATAAACGTACTTGTGGTAGTTATGCGTTTAATGTACCAGGTTGTCAAATTTTCGTTTTTAAGAGTAAAGTTAAATAAAACGCACATAAAGCTATGATTTCGATGAAACTTTTATTTCATTATAATACTTGGATCATGCCATTATGTACGAAATAGAATTTCATTTAAATGACCGCCTCTGGATTGGTTGCAGCAGTAGATCCTTTTGACGTAGTGTTTGGCCACCTTTTCGTCCCTTTTGGGTCGGTATCTCGGCGATAGCTTGGCTTTCAAAAGCTCCAAAAGTAGGGGATTATCATTGTAAATATGGTCTTTGACGTAGCCTCACAGAAAGAGTCTAATTGTGTTAAATCACGTGATCTTGGTAGCCAATTGATACAGCCAAAACGTGAAATTACGCTTTCTGGAAACTTCTAATGCAATAAAGTCAAATTGGGTCGTGCTGTGTAGCTCGTGGCACCGTTTTGTTGAAACCACATATCGTCCAGTTCATAATCTTCAATTGCAGGCTAAAAATAGTCGCACAGCGCTCTGAATTGAAATTCAGATTGTCTACCACACATTCACTAACAGAAGCGATATTTTCAGCAGTGCATATATTGCGGTGATGTACAGGTCTGAGCACAATCTGTAACGCTTTCAGTCTCTTCAAATTCCTTTACAATCTTGCCAATTCCTTGCACAGTAGGTTGATCATGACGACCATAGTCACCTCGTAATGCACGCAAAAGTGCCCACGTTTGAATCACCACTTTTATAGTAAGTTTTAATTACTATTACGCGTTCTTCGGCTGTTAAAGATCCTTATTCGTAAATGGCAAATCTTTCACTAAATAAACAACACTTCAGATGACAGGTATTTGGCAGCTGACAGCTTTGTCAAACTGGCTTTTGTTTGTAATCTTAATTACAGCATTTAGAAAATAATATCGATTTATCAATGCTAAATGAAATCTAACTTGTTGTCCCACCTTTAATATATTGAAATATTTCAATTGAGATAAATATCGCAAGTAAATCGTAATGTTCACCACAAAGTTTCTGTT
>JAHXMU010000013.1:2183580-2321811 GCA_019455685.1 Philornis downsi
AGGCAATATATGAATATAAATATAAATAAAAAAAACAATATAAAATATAAAATATAATATATAAATATATAAAATATTAAATAGTTGATGAACAAAAAATGTATCATAAATTTCATTTACTTATAATATTAGTTAAAAACATATAATATTTTGGCTTTAAATGACAAAAACACAAGTTTTTAAAACATGAAAATATTAAAAACATCAGTGAGAGTAACTGAGTATATCTCAAAACTTAAATATATATCAAAAATAACTAAAATAACCATAATTAAAATGAAAGGGTAAGTGAACGTATAGAATTACGAATGAAGACACAGAACAGATACACAACAATTATACGAGAGTAAAGGACACGACACAAAGACAAACACAAACACACTTCTTCCATTGGATAATAAGGACACAACTTAGAAATATTAGCAGCATCTGGATCAGAAGAGATGATGACTGGAAACTGGCAGGAACATAAAACGATGATGATTAAATCAAATGTATAGGTTTTACATGAGTCTCGCTTTGATAGCCTTACCCATGGTGTGCCATCACACAGGTGCTGTTTTCCACCATTTTTTCTTGGTTATATGTTCTTTCTTTCTTCTAGCGACAGCAAGCGCCCCTTTGATGTACTCAAACTAATCCCGAAGGATTAGTCAAACTACCAGGGATTGGAAGTAGGTCCCTTGGAAAAGCTTCCTCAGATCCCACTCCCTCACTCGGCCAAAGTACCTTTGTAGTCACTTGGTATGAAGTGAGCTACCTCACGGGTAGGAGTTGAGGTAATCTAGGAAGACCTCGGATAGACATGAACAGTGTTTTCCAAGCTGATGCTTTCACCAACGCAACCTGAAGCAACGCAAAGCATTGAAAACACTTGTTCGGGCAACCACAGCCAGCACGATGCTCCCACTAGGAATCCAACACCATTGACCAGGAAGGAACAATTTTCCCTGGGCTCCTGGTCACCCGTGCTACCAGAAGAGAAGAACCCTCTGGTCTGGGTTTCGCAGACAAGCTACTCCAGTTTTGCTTTATCGTACCTCGCATGGAACTGGTAATCCCTAATCTACGGCATAGATTTTCAATGTCCGAAGAGAGAATATCAACACAGCAAAGCACACCATGCTCCAATCATAGTCCATTAACCAGATCTCTCTGGTCATACAACTATATTAACAGAAAAGATAAATCTTCTGATACCTCCCGACGGCTTCTCTATAACCACACCTGTTGCCAGGATGTGTCTTGTTTAACTATGACTCTCCCCTTTAATTGGTTTTCGAAAAACGAGTTCCAAGATCAGTTTGATGTCATATTATAGGTGAATCCAAAGACTTAATCCACCTTTTCCTAGGGCGCCTGGCACAAGGCCACGCTACTTTGTTTTTGTACGCAAGCATCATACCCTTTGCCTGCTTAATTACAGGATCGGGTAGAGAGGCTTGCGTTTTAGGGGTAAGCGGTACAAAGCATCCTAGGAAACACCCGCCTACCCAAAGTGAAAAATGATGATGCCGTGAGAGATTCACCAAAAACATACATAAAGGAAAAGGCGGCTAGAGATACCGAACAAAGAATTGGAAACAAATTCACAGCAGGCCGTGTGACTATTTCAAATAGAATATCGGCAATTAGCAGGTGAGATACTCGTACGTTGGCAACCAATAATAAATGCAAGTTGTTATCTATTAAGTATTTATCGCTTTATAATTTCAATTGAATCGTTACACAATATATAAAAATAAATTTCGTTATACGTGTATATTGAGCACAGACAACGGACTGGAGTATGAATTTCATAATCACTTCTTGCAGTACTGAGTACTAAAGGCAGAATATTTCGGACAAAAATTTCCGGAATATTAAAATTAATTTTGCTCAGTAGGAAAGGCGCATCTATTTGTCCATAAATTAGCTTAATAATAAACATAGCTCTTAACATAAATTTTGTTTTTTTTACGAGTGGGCAGAGAAATGATATTTAATCGATTTACATAGTGCGGCAAGTTTTCATAGTTCTAGGAGAGACTTCGAAGAGCAAAGAGAATAAACTGTTTCTGAACAGATTCAATACGATCAATATAACAGCGGGACTCCAAATGACACAGCCATATTCTAAGCATGGACGAACGAGGCTTGTGAAAAGACGTTTAGTGAGATAATGGTCATCAAATTCCCTGCGCCATCTTTTAACAAAACCTACTGAGGAAATTGCTCTACTAACAATGGAATCAATATGCAAATAGAATCTTAATAGATGATTTAGTGTTACACCCAAGTCAACTATAGATGCAACATTTTCAAACTTATAAGAACCTATGTAGAAATCCCAGATCTGTAAATTATTCCTACAAAATGACCACTTCTTACATTTGCAAAGGTTCAACTTCATGCCCGTAATGTCGCCAACTAACAAGTCTATTTATATCATCCCACAAATGACTTACATCACTAACTGACTCAAATGACGAATATAATTTTACATCATCGGCATACATCAAGATTCTAGAGGAACGAATAATTGATGTCCAATATTATTCGGTTTTTAGTCGACAAAAGACTTAACGGGACTGCTCGTGACCTCGGCGGCATTTGGTTTTATAATCAATGGGTTAACGTCATTCAGTCAGCCCATTACTTTTGTACTTGGCTGCGCGATGTATTAACCGATACCTATGTCAAAATCAAAGAGACATCTTTGCTAAGACTGGGTCACGATCATTATTGGCATCAAATCACCCTATACTTTTTCCAATTGGAAGGTCTGGAATTCGGCTATCGTCAGGGTGCAAACAAAGTACATTCTGATCTGGAGGAAGAGACACTCTTCTCCGATTTTCTTTTAATGAATGCAGCAGCTGTTATATAAGTGAGAAGTCCACGGGGGTTTAACGTGAGTCTCGCCGTGAAGGCCTTATCCACGGTTCGCGACACACTGGGCATATTACAATGCGATTGCCAACGCCCCCTTGGGATAGCCAAGTAAAACTTGGGCTATCTAGGAAAAGCGGCTGACAATTTTGGTACTACCGCATATTGTCAACCATTTCTACGCAGCCAGGAGATACCAAATTCATTATGCTAGTATGGAATATAATCCTCATTTTCGGAGGTGAGGCCTATGTTACCACCTCTGCTACTCTATGGGTCTGTAGCACCCGGTTGCAATGTAACTCCACATTCGAGCACAAAGTCTCTACCAGCGGTTTTGGTATCAACCAAAACTCACGTGATGCTCCCACTAGGAGTCCAACACCAAATGATCAGGCGGGAACTCAGTCCCGGGGCCTCTTGATCCCCATGCCACCGGCCAAACTCACCGGTTGGAGCTGCATAACAAAGCAAATAGCAAAGCTAATACCGAGACGTGATACACCATGTTATATAAGTGAGCTCAGATTGCCACAAAACTAGTGAAATCCTGGTATTATTCCAAGAATGGTTCGGAAAATAGTTGATTTCATGTACCGGAAAATTGGCCGCCTAGGTAATATGATGGCACACCTCAAATTCTTTGTCTTGGTAATCTATATGGTAATCGCGTTACGATCGAGGAATTGTTCGGTGAGTTCTTTGAAAAAAATAATAACAATAATAATAATAATAATAATAATAATAATAATAATAATAAAATTGTTTTCGTCGTATGACAATAAAGATTATAAAATAAAATTTTGATAATTTTGAAATAGGTATCTAAAAATGGATCATCTGTTATATTTAGACTCCACTGGTTATTAGATGGTAATTGTTTAGTCTCTGACAAGAAGTCTTTTTGTGAGCAGGTGCAAAATCTATAAGTCTTCTTTCCACAATTCTGATTTTTTTCAACGAATTTGTTCTCTCAAATACCGTCTAAGGCCAAAACAATCTTCTTTATTTACTATCTGGCCTTCTGACAGGAATTCCAAGTGCACAACACCGCGATTATCAAAGAAAACAGTCAAGATTACTTTGATTTTTTTCTTCTTCTTCTTCTTAAATAGTCATAATGCATTTTATGAATGTAAGGACAAACTTGATTCGTTCTATCATATTTTGTGATTGTATTTATGAAGAAAATTCAGATCTTTCGGGAAGACTTGATCGCCAACACATTCTACATGCAAAAAAGTCATAAAGAAACTGTTCATGTTATCGATGTTAACTTTCAATTCACGACATTGATGGCCGTCCAGAGCAAGGCAAATATTCCACTACAGACCAGACATACGAGGGTGGTTTCAAACCTAGCCGACCTGACGTATAGATGGTGCCAGTAGTTTGAAAAAAAAAATATTTTGGTGAAAAGTGGGAACCTTTTAAAACATGTGTTTTAAGTTTAAGGCGTAATTGTTTTGTATTTTTATTTCAGACATCAAACTAAACGATCTAACTGAATTTGTAAACATGGAAAAAATAGGTCAACGTTATGTGACCACTGTTTCCATTTGAAAGGTCTCAGTCCAAGCAGTATTAAAACCGAACTAAATTCTACCCCGAGGGAGTCTGACCCTTCATTGACGACTCTAAAATATTGAGTAGTAGAGTTTAAACGAGGCCGTACGAGCTGCTGAGACAAACGCAGTAGTGGTCGACCAACTAAAGTGTTTACGGCAGACACGGTTAAGAAAATCCACAAAATTATATTGGATGATCATCGGCTGTAAATACGTAAGCTAGTTGATAGGCTTTTCAAAAAGTGCTATACATCGTAAGATGGATGCCGCGCTTGCCTTCAATTACTTTCAATAGAGCAAAACATCGCCGCGAAGATATTTTAATATAGTATTTGGCGGTGCTTCGCCTTAATTAAGTCGAATTTTTGCATCAATTCATAACCATGGATAAGACATGGGCCCACAACTTCACACCTGGGACAAAGGAACAGCCAGCTGTGGACTGGAATGGGAGAATCGCGTCTAAAGAAGGCGATGGCGGATCTGAGTACAGGCAAGGTTGTGGCGTCGGTTTTTTTGGAACGCGCATGGGATTACTTTTGTTAATTATCCTCAGAAAGTAAAAACCGTCAGCAGTGACTATTACGCTAATTTAGTGCAGCGGTTAGGTAGTGAAATTGTTGAAAAACGGCCGCATTTGGCGAAGAAGAAAGTGTTATTTCAACAACGCAATGCTGCAGTTCCCACATTCACTATTGCGATGGCCAAAATTAATGAATTAAAGTTCGAATTACTTCTTCATAGACCTTATTCGGCGGATTTAGTTCCCTCGAACTATTTTCTATTTCCAAACTTGAAATAGATTTGCCTACAATGAAGAGGTGGAGTTTGCGGCTGATGGCTATTTTAAGGAGTTCGACAGTTCTTACTATAAACAGGATACAGAAGCTACTGGATATCGCAGGAAAAAGCGTATCGAGCTAAAAGGAGATTATATTTAAAAATAAAGAAAATTTTTTCCAACTTGTTTGTATCTTCTTTGCTAGGTCGGTTAGTTTTTGAATCGCTCTCGCATGTGATGGAAATTTTTAATCACCCATTGATAAAGATATGATTTGAAAATGTGGAGAATTTGAAAAACATTTTAACTGTTTGTGGCCACAAATTCTTAAAAGGAAGACAAGCCCATAGAGATCCAAAGCCTTAAATGTTTGAAAATCTTCGCTGTGAATTTTATAAGTGTTTCTTTGAGTCAAATGAATTGTCAACGTGAATTCAGTCGTTTAGATAAATTCCTGCAGAAACAATTTATTCTTAATAAGAGGACTAGAAGCGAAGGAAATCTAAAATCATTATATCAAGAAAACATTTTCTGATAAAAGCAAACTCTGACAATATTATGGCGATACTGTTAACATGTTTGCAAATTCAATTTTGAATTTTCGATATATATTGGGTTGGTGTGATTACTTGCATGGTCAATGTTGAATATTGGGCACATGCTAAACTATGAGAAGAAGATTTTTAAATATTTATACATCAAGAAAACTTAAAAAAGGAGTGTAGCACTCATCACTCAGTTTTGGTCTTAATTTCCTTAATGTACTATGAGTCACATTCATGCTTTCAAGTTCATGTGCGTTCAACAATTACGTGGACGGACAAATGGGCGAACAACGAATTTTACGATTATCAGGAGTGTATATACTTTATGGGATCTTAGATGAGAATTTCTAATTGTGACAAACAGAATGACAATCTTATTGTATTTCCCTTCCTATGGTGGAAGACTTGAAAGTAAAAAAGAAAATAGTGCACAGTGGTGTGTAATACGAAAGAAATGTACTAATTTTAAATCCCCGAAACTGCTGACTCGACTGGCGCATTGGTTTGGCAAACAAGTAATTTAGGATTTTTTCAACACAGATTGTACTTGCGTTATTCTTGCAATGCTTGAATGTTATACAGTGTTTTTCACTTAGTGGTTTCAAAACCGCTGGTCTGGCAAGGCTGTCGGCTGTTAAATATCTGTCATCTGAAGTATTATTTATTTAGTGAAAGGTTTGCCATTTAGAAATATGAATCGTTTAACAACCGAAGAACGGGCAATAATAGTTAAATCTTACTATAAAAGTGGTGATTTAAACCTGGGCACATTTCGTGCATTACAGGGTGATTATGGTCCTCATAATCGCCCTACTGTGAAAGAAATTGGTAGCGTTACAGATGTGATCGGGCCTATGCATAATCGCAATGTACGCACTGCCGAAAATATCGCGTCTGTTAGAGAAAGTGAGATGGATAATCCGAATTTCAATTCAGAGCGCTAGGGCGATATGATAATCGACTATTTTTGGCCTGCAATTGAAGATTATGAACTGGACGATATGTGGTTTCAACAAGATGAGCCACACAATACTTTGACTTTACTGTATGAGAAGTTTACAGAAAGCGCAATTTTACCTTTTTGGCGACGTCAATTGATCACCAAGATCATGCGATTTCATACTGTTAGATCTTTTTTTTAGGCTGCGTCAAAGGCTGCATTTACGCGGATAATCCACAAACGTTGTAGCATTTGAAAACCAACATTCGTCAAATATTATCTCTGAGATACCGTCCTAAATGTGCGAAAAAGTGGTGAAAAATTACCTCAAAAGAATCCACTGCTGCAACCAATCCAGAGGCGATCATTTAAATCACACTGTATTGTTACAAGTTTTTGTTGGGGAGAATTGGAATTTAATGGTTTGACTATTCGTTGACAGGGTATTACTTTATTGACTAATTCCTAATAATTTTTTTAACAGAACATATTTTATATCAGCCTGATCAGTATCAGGGGCGAACTAAGTTGCCGCTGTTTGCTAATAGATGACGTCAGCTGTAAGTGCTACCGCAGGCAGAGCTTGCTTCAGTATTAGGAGTTACCCGCCAAGCCATTTCCAAGCGATTCCATGCGTTGGGAATGATTCAAAAGCAAGGAACTTGGGTTCCTTAACAGCAGAAACCAAGCGATGTTGAGCGTCGTTTTTTCGCCAGTGAACAACTGCTTAAGTGACAAAAAAAGAAAAGGTTTTCTTCATCGTATTGTAATGGGTGTTGAAAAATGGATTCATTGCAGCAATTCAAAGAAAAGAAAGTCATTGGGGCTGCCCGGTTATGCTTTTACGTCATCGCCTCGGCCGAATATTCAAGCTGCGAAGGTTATGCTCTGTATTTGGTGGGGCCAGGTCGGTGTTATTTACTACGACCTGTTAAAACCAAGCGAAACCGTCACTGGGGATGGGTATCGACGTCAATTAATGCCATTAAGCCTAGCTCTGCGCTACAAACGCCTACAATACGCGAAGAGGCCCAAAAAAGTGATTTTTCAGCATCACAACGCTCGGCTTCCCGTGGTCATGTCCGTTAAAACCTAACTGCAAATATTGAAATGAGAAGTCTTACCCTATCCGCTATATTTTTCAGATATTGCGGCGTCTGATTATCACTTGTTCAGTTCGATGGCACACGATCTGACTGCCCAGTAGTTCCACTTATATGATGACATCAAGGAATGGCTAAATTAGTTGATAGCCTCATAAGATGAACAGTTTTACCGTGACGTAATTCTGGCATTGCCAGAAAGATGGGAAAAATAGTACAACACTTTCAATGAATCATTTGTTAACGTGTTATCATAATAAATTTGCATTTTTATAAAAAAAAAAAAACAGCAAGAACTTAGTTGCGCATCTAATAGTTTTGGAGATCTGTAATTATTACCCTTTATATCACACTAAAAGCTACTGTGCAGCGTCATAAATTGCCTTTAGTCGCAAAACAATAAACAGCCTGAAAAAGCAATAGTAACAGCCTTAACTACAAATGAAACTGACAATCCTACCAATAGTTAAACGGCGACAAGGACTTGATGACGTTATAACGTGAACATCAACACTGAAACACAACATAAAAGCTCCTACGTATGAACTGAATTGTGTCGTTGCGTATGCATATTCCTAATTGAAGGCCAAGGATACCAACTGGCCGAGTACACCCAATGTTACGCTGAAGGAAAAGCGGTAAAATGGCTACAGACGTATTCACAAATACAAAAGTACCCTCACGATAAGGTGCGAGAGTAACTATGAAGAACTGGCAAACATATTACTAAACATTAAATGTAATGTTACGTGTATGTATGTGTCACCAAACGCACTTATGTTTAAAGAATCTAGGGGAAATTCCAACTAAAAAGCTTTTACAAAGGTACAAGCTACAAGCTTACATTTGTAGTAAACGAAAGTTTCGACGAAATATTGCCAGCGACAGTATTAAGGGGAAGCGAAGTGCTTTAAATCTTTCGTAGGGTCCATTTGAAGTTGCGCCGACAACTTTTTTGCTTTAACTCTTGTGGTACCCATACATTGTGCTTCTTTTCGTATCCAGCATTTTGCTAGCGGTTTCCAATGGTTTACTGAGCAATATTTAACGCCGGTTCAATCGAAGTCTTGCTTATGTAACGGTGGGGTTTGACGATTTCCACACATTTTTAGCCGCCTGGCTTGCATTTTCGACTTTAATGCAGAAAATTTTTCAAATGTGATTTATTTTATCAATACTACGCTTAATATATAAAACGAGGTTCAGATTATTACAAATAATGAAAAAGTATGGATGTATTTTTTACTACACTTTTATTTTGTCAGATCGTAACTAGAATTAAAAATGGGCTACAATGGCTTGCTGCTTCTGGTACCTACCATACAAAATTGGTTAATTTTTCGAAATTAGTGAAAAGTTGGCCATTTACGAATATGGATCGTTTAACAGCCGAAGACCGCAGAAAAATTGTTAAAAGTTACGCGTTCTTCGGTTGTTAAATGAACCATATTCGTAAATGGCAAATCTTTCATTAAATAAATAACACTTCAGATGACAGGTACTAAACAGCTACAGCATTATCAGATCGACGGTCACTAAATGTATAACCCATTACAAACAAATATAAGTAAATAACAAATAAACAAAACCTTTAAAACAGTTGTATTGAATTCAGTTAAATTTAGCGCGTATCATGTATTTGCTACACTCGAAACTAAAAATAAAAATGGCGGACGGAAAAAATGGTGGATGGAAATTAGTAAATTTGTGGCTTTTTGAATAAACAAAGTTAATAGTGGATTTGCAAGTTTTGGCAAAAAGACAACAAATTTATAGAATTCATGCGAGAGTGTTTGGACAGAGGAGTAGATATTAATGATCTGTGAAAATAATTACCTACATCTAATTGTTTTAAATTTTTGTCATGTAGAACAGTACACGTATTCGGTGAAAAGATGTCATGAAAATCTGTGAGTGTATGACACACTGGAAAAAAATTATAGATATTTGTAGCAGTTTAGATTATGATCGTAGCCAGGATTTAATTTGTTACGAATGTGTTTTTTTATTAGCTGTATAAAGCAGTAACGAAAACCTAATGAATACGTCATACGACGAATACGGACTTGAATAATGTCAATGTCAATATTACTTTTTATTAAAGATGGTACCAGTCGTGTTAACTGCAGCTTTCCTCATAATCATCTCCAACAGTATGTTGAAGAGATCGCATGATTAGACCTGCTTAAATCCTCGTTTGGTGTAAAAAGACTCACTAAGATCTTTGCTTATCTTTACTAAAGACTTCGTGTCATTCAGCGTCATCCTACAAAGACGTATAAGCTTCGTAGGAATTCCAAACTCGGGAATGGCCCATACAGTGTTAGGCTATTCAAGGCGGCTTTATAATTGACGAAAAGGTAGTACGTTTCGATCTGTTTTCCTTGGTTCTTCTCCAGAATTTGTCGTAGTGTGAATATCTGGCCAGTTGTTGATTAGAATCGGCTTTAGTTTTTACATATCACACTCGATAGGACATTATAAGCAATGGGTAAAAGAGTGATACCACGATAGTTTTTACAAACACTTTGATCGCCTTTTTTAAACACAGACACAGTACACTGAAATTCCAGTGTTGCCACTGTGCGTCAGGAACATCAGGATCAGGAGCGTTTAGTTGCAGTTGTTGAGAGAGTTTGGTGAAGTAGGCTGTGGCTGTCTCAGGTGTATGCAGTCTAGCGCCGTCGAGCTTCCTTTGTGCATGGTTGCGAACATTTTTTATTGACGATGCTACAGCCGCGATTGTGTCTTGAATCCGATCATAGGGATCTCGAAGGTATGGTTTTCGTGCGGTGCTTTCAGATTCGTCAAACATGTTTATTCACGTCGTAATAGTTCATTTACTTGAGGGAACGACGCCAAAATTCCGCCTAATTCCCTTTGGACATAAATGAAGGGCTGCAAAGCATGGCATTGCTGCACTGTCCAAATCTTCTTTTCGGTTTAATATAAACCTAATAGTAACTGGCCAAATAAAAAAAAAAAAAATGGAAATAATGAAAAAGTTATTAGGTTTAGTGTTTGTAGCACGATTCGTGCACCATCCTGTATATTATCGTCATTTACTGTAATGCTATACGGCGCTAAAAACTAAATCATTCACTAAATGTATAAATATAAGGCTATTCATTTTTCGGTTTCATAATTAAAGTTAAAGAAAACACACATAATGGTATGGTTTCTATGAAACTTTTATTTTATTATAATGTTAAAGTTAGTTGAAGGCATTTCTTAAAAAAATTGATGTCATACGCAGGTTGAAAATATTTACTTAAGTGATTGAAAATATTCTAGAGTTCCGTCAAAATTAAAAATATGCGGCAGCCGTATCGACTTTTTACTTTTTGTACTTTTTAGATACGAAAAGTTACAAAACATACTTTTGTTCCATGCAAATAAACATGCCGATGTTGACTTTTTTGCTCTTATTGAAGTCTCATTATTTTTGGTATGGGTTTTGATATAGCCGTAATAGAAACAGATCGTTCAAACTTGGTACTATCGTTTTTATGTCTTTTCATGTCGATTGGTATTATGACTTCGCCCTTCGATATAGCCTTCTGTCTTCCATTAATGGACGGCATAAATGGGTAGACCAGCACCACTTAAAGTTGTAGAGTAATCGGTGAACCCAGTGAAAGCTTCTCATGCTGATGTTCGAAATTACCATTAAATAGTAGGTACCGTTCAGTGAGTGTGAAATTAGAAAGCATGTGAGCTCACTGGATTTGAGAAGCTCTTCCAAAGCCCACTCATGCTATGCAAGGCGTGTGTTTGGTTTTTCATCCAGGGACGAAAACTACAAAAAATCAGTTAATTTAGGAAGCTGATCGAAATCGTTTGCACTATTGGGGGAAAAACAGAAGAAACTTTCGTGTCTGTGAACTTCATGAGAATGAATCGATTACTCAGATAAGGTTTATGCATAGAATATTGTGTTCAATGCACTGACTTCTTTTTGACGAACTGCCTGGCGAAAAAGTTGAACAAGAGATCTATTCAGATCACCAAAGACACAATCAGAAGCTATTGTTTTACTTGCTCCCCTAATTTTAACAACCTTTAAAATATTTTCCACAACCCATTCTGGCATCAATTTGGTAATTTTACCTATTTCCATCGTAATTAGTAAATTTTTGGATTCCGCGTATGATATGATGCCTTTCCATCTGTATGCTATAGAAATAATAAGCACAGTAATTTCCATTTCCAATTAAATTGAAGACGAGTTGAAGGCGGGTTAATAGCTTTCCTACAACAATTTATGGGAAATCAATTTTCCTGTGTTTTTGAAGAACTTCCTGACGAAAGGATCTATTCAGATCCCCAGTGGCACCCTCAAATGCTTTTGTTTTAGTTGCTTACCCTATTTTAACAAACCTTGAAATATTTTCCAGATCCCATTCTTGCATCAATTTGGTAATTTTGCCTATTTGCATCGATTGCAATTAGCAAATTTTTGGATTCCGTGAATGATGCGATGCCTTTTTATTTGTATGCTATGGAGGTAATGAACGCAGTAGTTTTCATTTCCATCAAATTGAAGAACCAGCTGATAGATGGGCTGATGGCTCTGCTGCAACAATTTTTGGTTTTCGTATATGATGCGCTATGCTTTCGTTTGTGGGCTATGGAAATAATGAGCGCAGTATTTCGATGGTGGACACTAGTGAACATTTTCAAACAGAATGGGGAAATCAGTTCAGGTGGGTTGATGGCTTTCGTACGACAATTAATGCAGACTTAAATTTTTTGGACTTTCTGTTAAAGCTGTAACTTCTGTAAAGGGAATCATCTACTTAGTACGGTGAGCAATCTCTTATCAGGCGTAATCAGCAAGCTACGATGCTTTGTAGCTTTTTAAGCTTTATTAACTAAACAAATTCCTTGATTACCTAATTGTTGTTGTTGGCTACACTAATTTCTTTTCAAAGGAGCAACTCTGTTTCACTCGACGGGAGGTGTATTCCAATTTAGCATCCATTTGTCCTATTTAAGGAAATTTCAATTTATTTTGGGATAAATTTTGAACACTGTTGCTTCTCTATCCATAAACTTTTTCTTATTGGCATAGTTGTCTGTCGTTGTTGTTGTTGTTGTATAGCCGTTAATGCCCACGTGTGTATGTGTGTGTGTGGAGACACACATATACACAGACAATTTTATGTTAAAAGTGAAACGAAATTGTTGTATCCTTGCGAAACATTTGAAAATCAACAACACATTTATACAGACATTCACATTTACTGAAGCACACACATTCGCATACAGACGCGGAGATACTGGCATTGGTACATGTACACGCAATTATTTTGTTTCCTATATTAACAGGATACATCTGGAAAATACATTTAGTCTACAGAGATCCTTTGAACAATCAACAACGTAGTTTTCGGGAAAGGACCGATCCAAACCGTACTGCTGGAGCACAACCTATCCAAAGGACTAAGGACTATTGAAACTCACACCGCAAAGGAATACTGTGTGCAAGAAAAGAACTGTGTGAGAAAGTGAAAAGAAAGCAACAGTTGGATTTAGGAATATTTAAAATAAAAGAGCAAAAAACAAACAAACGCAGTAAAATCGTATTAAAAGGATAATACCCGTACAAGAAGTTAACGCGAAGAATGATAATTGCATGTAAATGAATTCTGTGAAAAGTATTTTTTCTTTATTTTGGGATAAATAGCATGTAATTAATAAACTTTTTGAAAAACAATTATTATCGTGGCAAAAAAAGTACTGTTGTTTTTTTAAAAGAAATTAATGGACTTTGTTGAGTGGATGTAGGAAACAAATGGCAATGAAAGTTATGTGATGATGTAAATGAAAATTACGAAAAAGTGAAGGTACGAAAAAATGCAATTTTGCAGCTGCATAATTTAAATCAGAAAATAAATCTAATTATGTATGTATTATAATAATAAAGTGTATCCGAAAATCTTTCAGTTTTAAAATCCATGTATGAGTAGAAAAGCTTAACAATTTAACGAAACCATTTGAAGGACAATAAGCAATTCTTTGCTTCCCCCAACAAAAATATGTGGTAATGTCATATCAATAAAGTCATAAATGTATTTTATACAGATTAATATGTTTTTGAAAAGTTCCTTTAATTTTGAATGTAAAATGGAGAATATAAATTGAATGAAAAATAAAAAAGAAAAAATGTTTTGATATAGAAATTGATAAAAAAAATTTTAAATTTATTTTGTTATAGAGATGAGGTAATATTGCAAAACAATATGCTATCTTCATAATTTTGTTCGCTATTGGCAAATAATTGGGTTATTTGAATATAAATTTTTTGGAAGAAGTTTAAAGCTACATATATTTGGCATATTTAGTTATCGCTGGATTTTGATTTGTTCCATTTTGTTTCGAGATCATTTATCTATTAGCAGTTATTATTGGTAAAGAATTTATTTTCTTCAAAAATCTCTAAAACTGGCTGAATGGGTAGGAATTTGGTTGAGTATCATTTTCAGTATTTTTAGCTTGCGCTTGCTTATTCGAAAATTATCGTAAACTTTGCAAACCAATTGAGAAGTTTTGCCCACTAATACTGAAATGTTCACAGCGAACAGCGCAAGTCAATAATATTTAATAACTATATCAAGTTTCCGGATTAGGATTTCAATAAAACTTTTCACAGCTTTAGATTATGAGTTGGTTATTGCTTTCGTTCAAAGAATACAACGAAAATGGGAATATTAAAAATGTGCTAGATTTTGTATATTCCTAGGTCGGTATTTTGCTCAGGGTTGTATTAAAAATTTTTTGTTTTTGCATAAAAAATTACAATAAGATTTTAGTTCTTTTAACACTAAAGGGCTGCTAAACTACCATAAATCTGAAGCAATTTGATACAAATTTAGAAACCTCGAAAACCTCGATATTCTCGGTATTTCGATGTCCCTGTTAATCTCTCATGTGATTACTCTAGTGTTGAAATTCATTCAACATCCATGTCCAAAGGGGTACTATTTTGATAAGACTGTGATGATTTTCAGTTAGGTAAGTACTCTTCGGTGTATTTATAGCACTAAAATATAATATTAATTTTTAGTTTAAACATACTTGTAGGAAAGAAGTGGACAGGCACAAAGTTGAAACGGATACAATAAGTTTAGTTTGGCTGAATCACGGTCCACAGTATCATTGACGATGTTTCGACAGACAAGTAAAAAAAACAAACAAATTTCCCTTACATCCCATGGATAGGATATGGGAGAACTTCTCACATTGGCGACCGTATATGCAATCCATTTCTTAACTCACTTAATGTGACCTACTGCTTAACTAAGATTCCAAACATCAGTGCAAGAAGATTTTACTAGACTTGTCGATTATTCAACTATACTCGAAGTGTTCACTAGGCACATCGAGGACTGTCAGATAAGTTAATGTGTGCAAAAATAGTTTCTTCTCACACATAAAAATCGATTTCTGCCATTTTTCCACTAGAAAATGTATTTTTTTGAAGTTATTCAGTAACAAAGGCCATAACTATGACGTTCGTTTACAAATATGTATAAATTTGAGTGGTCCTTTCCACATCCATCCAATTTCGTTATAAATTACTAAAAATATTAGAGAATTTTTGAAAGAGGATGATTTGTTAGAAAATGGGCTTAGTCCATGTCCATGTTTCTACTGGTCCAATTTGCTCCAATTGTGGCGCTTGGGGGCTACAGCATTTGGAACGATATAATGGCTTATTAGCAGATATGCGGGCGTAAATGGCTTCCTCTTGAATATAACATGGCAATCAAAATTGACGTATAGGTGGCGCTAGTAGTTTCAAAGAATTATTTTGGTGGAAAGTGGCAACCTTATAAAACATATGTTTTAAGTTTCAAGGCATCACGTTGTTTAGTATTTTTATTTGAGCCATCAAAATAAACGACCTCAATAAATTTGTAAACATGGAAAAAATTGCTCATCTTTATGTAATACAATATTTCCATTTGAAAGGTCTCAGTCCAACCAATATTAAAGTCGAGCTAGATTCTATTCTGGTTTGCGACTATAAAATATTGGGTAACAGAATTTAAACAAGACCGTATAAGCTGTCAAGACGATCACCGGTCGCCCAATTGAAATGTCCACGCCAGTCACGGTTAAGAAAATCCACAAAGTGTTATTGGACGATCGTCAGCTGAATGTGCGTCAGCTAACTGAAGTGATAGGCATTTCAAAATGTGCTAGACATTGTATGTTGACCGAAGATTTGACAATAAGAAAGCTGTATGCAATATGGTGTGCCGCGCTAGCATTTAATAGAGCACAAAGAGCGTCATGAAGATATTTGAGTAGAGTGTTTGGCGATGTTTCGCCTCTATAAAGCCGAATTCTTGCGTCGATTTATAATCATGGATGAGACATGGATCCATCACTTCACAACCGAGACAAAGTCCAAGCACTGATCTGGAATGAGAGAATCGTGTCCAAATAAGGCAAAGACGGCTGCATCCGCAGGCTAGATCATGGTGTTTGTTTACATAGGAAAACCATCAACGGCTAATATTTACCTATAGCAGCGCTTAGGTGATGAAATTATGAAAGAAAGCCCGAATTTGACAGAAACAGAAAGTGCTGTTTCATCAAGACAATGCTCCAGTTCAGACATCCATTATTTCTGTGGCCAAAATTAATGAATTTAAGTTCGAATTGCTTCATCATATACCTTGTTCGGCAGATTTAGCTCCCTCGAGCTATTTTCTATTTCCAAACTTGGAAAAGATTTGCTCACAATGAAGAGGTGAAGTCTGCGGTTGATACCAGTTTTACCCAGTTTAAGTAGTTTGACAATTTTTACTATGAACAGAGTGTAGAAGCTATTGAATATCGCTGAAAAAGGGTATCGAGCGAAAACTAGATTATGTCGAAAAATAAAGAAAATAATTTTCAAACTTTTTGTGTCTTCTTTGTTAGGTCGGCTAGTAATAGGACCGCTCTCGTACTTCGTCCTTTCCTTTGCCTATAACCACTATCATTTATAACTTTTAATTGATGAGGAGACTGCACACTTGTTGAAAAAAAAAAAAAAAAAACTGAAAATTCTCATTATTCTGGAGCTGGCCCCTGCAATGCAAGTTTTTCCCTATTTGAGTAATTGGTTGCATTTGTATTCCATGAAGATAGAGCGTAGCGATAAATTTACTTGCTAATGACGTATTCATCCTTTACATAATATATAAACCTTGAACTAGATTTCAGTGAAAATTCGTACTTTTTTCAAAGATCCATCTATCTATAGATGTGATGGTCTCCTAAAAAATTTATAAGTTGATACGACGCTTTCTGGGATCTATTAGCCATTACCACTTTCTCCTAATTAAGGAATAAATGCCACAATTCTTGAGAATACGTTAAAATTTGGCATTATTCTGAAGCTGGTTTTAGATACTGGATCGATTTTATCCACTGGTTTATATAGTAGGGTATGTTGTAACGACTCAACACTAAATAATTCTGCGTGTCAGAAAGGTCCTCTTATTATATATTACTATTATTCAGCCCTTGGGTGAACAAATTGCTCTCTACTGAACCGATTTCATGTACCTGCAGTGCATTGAATAAAGGAATTTTGTATTTTAATCATCCCCAGATAAGTAAAACCCTCTCTGTTGCTTGTCAGTCGCATATTATCACCAATTGAACTGCGGTTTATCGTGGAATACGTTGAATTCTTGCTTTTACCTATTGAATTATTTCACTTCCATACTGTTTTGTTGTAGCTTTCAGTATAATTTTTTCGTTGCCTTAACAAATTTTATGCGCTGGTATGGTTTTTCTAGTATTTATGTTATTGCACCGCAAGTTGCTTTTAAATGTGTACGTTTGTATGATTGCGGGTTCAATCCCGCATATAGACACATATCATTATTTGAGCGGCGAGGCTTTTGATGCCCAAGTAAGATTTTTATGGCAGTTGCCAATATGAAATACTAATCCAACTATATTACCAATATATTGCAAAGCTGTCGAAAACAAAAGTCTGAAAAATTTCAATTTTTCCATAGATGAATTCAATCTTTGAATAGGTAAGTTTTTTCCTACATACTTGACTTTGCCTAATTCGGAATTCAAGCTTTCATTGATGTTTTCGTTTCAAATTTCAACCTCAAATTGATTGTAGAGATCAGAAATGTATAAAAGGAATCCGTTATTGTTCAAATAGACGGTTTAATTATCTTTATCCTGCGTTCTATAAGTGCGATCAGATTACGCTAGATGGCATTAGGAAGATAAGATTTTGCACTTAAAAAACTACTCAGACAGTTTTGCGATTTTTTGACTCAGTATTGTTTGATCGCACGTCAAAGATGGACACTAGCGAAGAGGACATGTGTCACATTCTTCAGTGTTTCTTCCATAAAAGTGAAAACGCAAGTCAGGCAGCTGAAAATGTAAATCATGTTTAAATTATGGTCCTGATACTCGAACAGAGAATAACGCATAATTTTGATTTCGTCGATTTCAAATCAAATGTCAAAAATGAACCAGGCTCTGAAATGTTGATAAAATACTGACTGATATACTGAATACTGACTGACTGATAAAATACTGACAATCGTCAAGTCCGACTATCATAAAAGCATCCAGTAGTTAAACAATGAAAACAAAAAGGCATTTGAAACTATTTCAAATAGGTTGGAAATATGTTCGATGCTTGGCTGCCATACGAGTTAATGCAACTCGCTGCCGAATCGCAACAAATTTGAATGATTTTTGAAGCGGTTGGCGATTAACGATGACACATTCGACAACGTCAATTGAAAATGATGGTGTTTGAACCACAGCGAGCCGGCGCAAATTGTAGCCGGGCCAGAATTGGCGGTCAGTAAGGCTTTGCTATTAGTTTGATGGGTTTGAAAGTGAATCATCTACTATAGAGTTAGTCCTCTATGGTCGAACACTTAATTTGAAGCTATACTGTCTGAAGGAATCAATCGAACAGAATCGGCTACCTTTGGTTAATAGCAAAAGAATTGTGTTCAATCAAGGAAACACCAGGTCACAGAAATGGATAGTGATTCTCTAGAAGCTCTGAGAGCTTGGTTGGCAGGTTCTTATACATCCATCTTATAATTTTAATTTGGCGCCAAGTGATTACCAACTGTTCCTGTATATGGCGAATGATTTTGCTCATGAAAAATTCACCTCAAGAGAAACATGAAAAATCGGCTCCCTCGGATTTTTGCTAATAAGGACGATGGCAACACAGAGAGAAATAATGGCAACACAATACGTGTTCGATTTATATCGGATCATTCTAAGTATGCTAAATATGAAGTCTTCACTGTCGTAAAAAATGGATTCCATTTTACTACGCTTTATATGCACTATGTGGGAACAGACATGAGTATTTCTTATTATTACAAATGAAATGGGTATGATGATAGAAATGGGTGTGGTGATTAGATTGAAAAGGGTATCGTTTAAAACCTTTTATCAGCGCTTACAGGCTGGCACAAAATTAATAACCTATCTCCCAAATTGGCAGCTACAGTTTTTTTGGGTTATTTAAAGTTTTACATTGATGTGAGCAAGCCGCAGACTTTGGCAAACCTAAAGGAGGGCATAGAAAGGATAAGCGGCAAATTTGTTGTCTGAATAGGCGAAAATGCTATAAAGTCCGCCCATAAATGTATCAACATCTTTTTAACAGGTAATATTTAAGAGTACGAACAAAAATCATTCAGGATAATATTGGATGTTTCCAATTAATGAAAAATTTTAGCCATAGCAAATCGGATGGTTCCCTTTGAGCCCTCTTTGAGACTATTCAAGATATTTTGCTACTTTTTTTGGGAAATACAACCCTTAAATACACTTCGACAAGTTCTTTATATCTGTTTTCTTCAGGCACATCAAAGTAACGATGAAAAATTACGCATATTTTCGAGAATAAAGGCTTCTTCTATAAAATATCGCATATATCATTGATTGTTTCAAATATTCGTTATCCACTGTAGTCTTTAAAGGTGCAAAAAAGTAAAACCTTTCAACCCTAATGGATCTTAAAAAAAAATATTTACGGATGTGCAACTTATTGTAATGAAATTGTAAAATGTAAAACTACATATACATATGCAAATTCATAAAACAAATAATTGTAATATATTTCATAGAAATTCCATTTAGCTCTATTGACCTTTGGCAACAACAAGTGGTGGTGGAACAGTTTAAACCACAACTATCCCAATATGCACATAGTGAAGAGAATGCAGATACTAAATGCAATTTATTCAAATACAAAATATGAGAGTTAACCATTAAAATAAAAATAGATGCAAAAAACCAGACAAAAACAGGCCAAATAAAAAAACCCTCGAAGCTTTAAATAATAATCAAATTTAAGGTAGAAAAACAAACATGTCTAAATATTTCAAATTCTCCCACAAAGTAAAACAATGTTACGAAAAATGAACAAATTTACGACTGGCAGACGAAGATAAATTAAACAAATATTAAATTTATCAATATCAAGCGGTGGTTCAAGTCATACAAACACTAATTTAAAAATAAATAATGGCAAAGCCAGCATAATCAATTGATCAACAGTGTGAAAAGTTATCAACTTTTTCCAAGTTAAATCGCGTTTATTAAATACTATTACCGAAATGTCATATATTGTTGTTAAAGTACAAAATGTTATTTTAATGTCCGAAATTGCAATAAACATTTAATTTATTATTAATGAACCCTTAATTAATATCACGTAATGTAAGTAAATTGTTCGACAAAGTCCCGTATCAAACTTTGCTTTAACCAAACATAGCTACAAACACACATGAACGGCGAAAAGTTTTAAACTTCATCTACTGACCTAAATCGCCAAATAACAACACGACGCAGGAGAAGAAACTGTTGCCGACAATTGTTAACTGAGGACAGGACAACAGAAAAAAGCATTCGCACAACTAAACGTTAAACCTATAAGAAGCTGCTAGAAACTGCAGAGTATTAGGTAAGTTTAATCGACAAACTAATAAATTAGAATTAAATATTTCAGAAAGAAAATAGCAAATTTTATCTGCGAATACTCTCCGTATTAGTTTTACGTTTTACAGTAACAACTAGTTGGTGATTTACAAAATTGAAAACATAGAAAAGTCCAGAAAACTTTTGGGAAGTTCTGCACGCAATTATGGTAGAATAGAAAGTTACTGCGTGAAACCATATAATTTTTGTAAATTACATAAACTCGTGATAAAAGAAGTTTATAGTTTTAAGGACAAACTGTATGATCAATGGCTACCTAATAAGTTCACTTGAGCAACCATTAACAAGTATAATGAGAAATCAAATATATTTCCAGCCTAACCGATAAATATCCGAAATTACGTCAACTGAATGGAAGGTAAGGAATATACAGGGTGTCCCTCGAAAAGGTATACTACTTTGTCTTTGTCTAGTCTTGACAGTTCATATTTGGCAGTCGTGAAGTAGAGACGTGGTAAATTTATTATCGAAAAATATTCTATAAACCAACGTGTTTTAACTGTTAAAACATTTTTTTAAAATCAATCATCGAAACGTGATAATACAACCAGCCAACAAGATACACTATTTATCTGTAGTAAATGATTTCGAAGAAAGAGGGTCTGTAGCTGATAGGGCTGCCGACATTAAATAAAACATTTATCAATATAAGATCCATTCTCTTTCATTTAATCAAAAATTATAAACAAACAAAGTAGTATACCTTCCTGACGGACACACTGTATTTTAAAATAATGATTATTCTCATTAGTGGGATACAAAATTGCAATGGATTTTCATTTGTTGCCTAATGTGTCAATACTAAGTTTAAACCAACGGCAAGCCCTGCTGTTGCCCATATTTGTCGCAGTTTGTTCATTGTAAAGTATTTAAAGGCGATATCCAGTGGACCGCTGTGAGTTAGAATGTAGTTAAATAAAGCTAAAATACTACGCTTAGTTATCACAAGTTATCCACTTAATGGTTTCGAAACCGCCGGTTTAGCAAGGCTGTCAGCTACTAAATACCCGTCATTTGAAGTGTTACTTGTTTAGTGAAAGGTTTGCCATTAACGAATATGGATGGTTTAACAACCGAAGAACGCATAAAAATGATTAAAACTTACTGCGAAAGTAATGATTCAAATGTGGGGCCCTTTTGCGCCTTACGGGGTGAATATGGTCGTCATAATCGATCTACTGTGCAAGAAATTGCCAAAATTATAAGGAAATTAGAAGAGACTGGAAGCATTACAGACGTGGTCAGAGGACTGTGTCGCTCCTGTTAGTGAAAGTGCGGCAGATAAGCCAAATTTGTCGATTCCATGCTTTCAGCTATTGGGCCTGTCATTCGGCTCATTATGGCGTATTTTGCAGTTGGATTTTCACCTTTATCCATTTGGATCCTAACCCATGCAATTCACGGAAGCCGGCTGACCATTCACAACACCGAAAATAGGAAGTGTGTTCAAAAAATAAGGTGAATTTTAATTTTTCTCAAAAAATATTTAATTATTCATCAATTTCTATTTTATCTCCTTCAAAGTAGTCCCCCTTAGGTATAATACACTTGTGCCAGCGTTTTCTCCAATCGTCGAAGCAGTTCTGTTATGCACTTTTTGGTATGTCCGTGAGCTCTTTCAGCGATTTGGCTTTTATCTCCTCAATCGTCGCAAAACGCCGTCCTTTCATGGGACTCTTCAATCTTGGGAACAGGAAAAAGTCGCAGGGGGCCAAATCTGGTGAATACGGTGGCTGAGGCGTGGTAACGGTGCTGTTTTTGGCTAAATAATCTTTCAAAAGCAAAAATGAGTGAGCAGGTGCATTATCATGATACAAAGGCGAAGCATTTTTTTCCACAATTCCGGATGATTTTTTCATATTGCTTCACGCAAACGGCGCATAACTTCAAGGTAATACTCCTTATTTACAGTACGACCTTGTGGTAAGAACTTCTCATGCACTACACCATGGTAATCGAAGCAAACAGTGGGAAAAACCTTGATATTTTATCGAACTTGGTGTGCTTTTTTTGGTCTTGGCTCTCCTGGACTCTTCCATTGGGAAGATTGGGCTCATAATTGTATACCCATGACTCGTCATCAGTTATGACCCTTTTAAGTAAATTTGGATCATTGTTGACGTCATTCAACAATTCCTGAGCGATGCTCATGCAACGTTGTTTTGGTCAAAATTCAGCAATTTTGGGACGAACTTCGCTGCCATACGCTTCATGCCCAAAATTTCCAAAAAGATTGCATGGCATGAGCCACCCGATATGCCGATATCCTCAGCAACTTCTTTAATTGTGATTCGACTAATCTCCATAACAATTTTTTTCACTTTCTCAACATTTTTATCAGTTGTTGATGTGCTGGGGCGTCCAGAGCGGTCGTTGTCATTCACATCTTCTTGACCTTCTGTAAAAAGCTTGAACAACTTGTAAATATTTTTTTTGACTCAGAGTATTCCCAACGTATGACACTGTCAATATTTCAAGTCTTTTTGAGCACTTAATTCCATTTTTTACACAAAATTTGATGCAACTTCTTTGATCCATTTTTTTGATAGCAGAAAATCGCCGAATACGCAAAATATTTGTCTTATTTATGCCCCTCACAAACAAACTAAACATGCCATATGGATAAAACCGCCAACATATCTTCGAGACGAGTGTACCAACATAAAAAAAAATAATAATCGAAAGTCAAACATAAAAAAAAAAAATAATAATAATCGAAAGTCGAATGTGGGTAGCCCGCGAAATTTGAAAATTCACCTTATTTTTTAACACACCTCGTTTGCTAATTGGGAGCTACAGCAAAAAAGCTTTCAATGCTAATTTTTCGAACAAAATTTTCTTCAGCGATGAAACTCATTTCTCACTCGGTGATAACGTCAAAAAGCAAAATTGTCGCATACTCGTATGGGGCTCGAAGAATCCAGAAGTGATTGTAGGAAAGCCATTGTATCCGGAAAATCATGCAATTTGACACCGTTAGACAGTTTTCGTGGGGCTATTTCGAAGACCATGTTCATGTAGATGATTCCAAAATGTTGGAGCATTTTGGAAACCAACATTCGTCAGGTTATCGCCGAGAAACTACCTCAAAAGGATTCACTTTTGCAATCAATTCAGAGGAGGTCATTTAAATGACATACGTAAAGGCAAGGTCCTCACATTATAATGAAATAAAAGTTTCATCGATATCATAGCTTTATGTGTGTTTTATTTAACTTTACTTTCGAAACCGAAAAATGCATAACCCGTTACAAATGAATCAGCTGGGATAATGCACTTTGAAAATATCAAAAGCACTATCTGTGTTAAAAAAAAAAACCTCCCGAAATTACTCTATTGCCAAAGTAATAGATTTTTAGAATGATCACCATTCTGTGATGGGGATTATGAAATGCTCCATATAGATAATGGCCACCCTTATTGATATATGCGAGTATGAATATAAAACTATATATGTTGAAACCGATAAAACAGTTGTTGCAATGATATTTGCTACAACATCCGGCGGTTGAACAATTGAGGCCACAACTATCTCAGTATACACGAAATGAAGGGATTGCAGATGTCAAATATAATTTGCTGAAACACAATGAGTTAAACATTCAAATTGGAGTAGACGCAAACTAAAAGTGATGAACAAAAACTAGTCAAACACTAATAAAAAAAAGAAAAGAAAATAAATTAAAAGTTAAAAAAATGTATTCAATTGTGTTCAAAAAAAAATGTCAACTAATTTTAAATTCTCTGATATGCAAACCAAACAAATGTATTGCTGTCTCGGAAATATGTAATTGTTAACTTTCGAAATTAGTTAGTTGGTGATTTTTAATTATAGATTAATTTAACAAATTCAAAACTATTTAGTAATGGAAAAAGATGCCTAATTGTATAATTAATATTGCGGCAATTGATTTGAAATCATAAAGTAGTTTAACAGATTGAAAATTAATAATGACATCGCTTGTCTAACCCATTAATTAACATTGTGGCAAGTCAATAATATTTTCCAAATTAGGCATGCAACACTAATTTGCGGTTATTAAATATTACCAATGAAATGCCATAAATACTACTTTGGAGAGCAATACGCCATTGCAATGCCATAAATTTCAATAAACTTTGCATATATAATTAACAAAACATTAATTAGTACCAGCTAATGTACATGAATGATTCTTTGGATTCTTCAGTGGAATTTTAATGAGTAGTTGTAAACTGCATCTACTGGTCTACATTATCAAATAACAATAGAAACAGAAAAAATGGACACTTTGCTGATCCTTGCTGACTGTTGAAAAAAAACAAAAACGGAAATGAACATTCACACAACGAAACGCTTTTGCTGCATGTTACTGATGATAACTGCGAACTATTAGGTAAGCTTAGTTGAATTTCTCAATTTCTCAGAAATTAATATTGAAAATTGCATCTAAAAATGCTTTCCCTATTGGTTTTATGTTTTGTAATAATTACTTAAGTTGTACAAAATGCTATCATCACAAAATCGTAAGCATAGAAAAGGGTATTCCAACAAAAACGCAAAATTTAAATTTTAAATAAAACACAAATATTAAAAAAAAAAAAAAATCGTGAAACTTTATTATATCGTAAAGTAGACAGAATGAGGTTTTGTGTGGAACAACATATCGGGCAGATGGCCGCCGCGACTTTGCTGGCAAACACGCGATCTTTTAATGAAATTTTCAATGACCGTTTTACATAAATGCTGCGGTATTTCATTAATGCAGCATCTAATTTGCTCTTTAAAGACTTAAGTCGTCGTCGGTTTATTCGCGTAAATCATCGACTTCAAAAAACCCCAAAGAAAAAAGTCTAATGGTGTTAAATCGCACAATCTAGGCGGCCAATTCTGGTCTCCAAAACGCGAAATAACGCGACCGAGAAATTACTGATGCAGCTATTGAATTGTTTACCTGGCTGTATGAGATGTGGCGCCGTCTTGTTGAAACCACATGCCCTCCACATTCATTTCTTAAATCCCAGGCACGAAAAAACTGGTTATCATTTCACAATACCCAACACCATTGACTGTTTGCGCTTGACGTGCCTCATTCTCAAAAAAAAAAAGGACCAATGATTCCTCCAGCCCAAAATCCACACCACACAGGGACACGTTGAGGATGCATTTGCTTCTCGTGAAACACTCGAGGATTTTCCTCACAATCGGCAAACTCAGCATTTTAATGTTGTCTCTCCAATACCCCATTAACGAACTCCCTTCGCGGTCCATGGTCAGCTGGCTTCAGTTCCTGAGTCAATTGAACTTTGTATGCATGAAGATGCAAATCTTTCGTAAAAATTCACTGCATAGTGGATTTGGAGACACCAATTTGCTGAGCTCGGTGTCGAATTGAGATGGATCGAATTTGAGCGACATAATCACGTACAGCTGCGACATTTTCGGTCGATCGACCTGGTCGAAGGCGCGTTGTTGTCTTTAGATCAGTAACAGACCCGGTTTGGCAAATTTATCCATTAATCTCTCTCTGCAGTTGACTCTTTTGGAGCATTATTGTGACCCCAAATTGATCGCAATTTGTGAAATATAGATGCAAAAGTTTCATCATTTTGGTAAAACAATTTCACAATGAGAAATCGTTGTTTATTCGTGTAGCGCTCCATTTTTGCTAACCTCGTACCTTCTACTAGCAAACAATAACAATTGTTCGAACGTCAAACAGTGACATTTCGAATGGCGCCAAATTTAAATCTTGAGTTCTTGTTGGGACACCCTTTATAACCAGAAAACTTTTGGGAAATTCTGCGAAATTATTGTGCATTTGAAAGTCATTGCAGGGAACAAAAGCTTTTAGATTTTTAGACTTTAGAATTTTCCATGAAAACAGCGATTTACCAGAATGGAATATGAGTTCGGCAACTAAGAAATTTTCATTACTCCCTGGTTTACAGCCAAGTTAATGTTCATTGTTGAGTTCCCAATATTGGCAAGAAAAAGCGATGGAAATGCATACGAACCTCATGTTTATTGCTGTTACTTATTTGTGTAACGGAACTTGAAATATTTGTATGCAAAAATTTAAGAACAAATAGATTTGAAATCAAAATGTGAAAGCGGGTTATCCATTCTTCGGTTTCAAATTAATCGGCTTTGTTATAATGCTTGGACCTTGCCATTATGTAAAAAATATAATATCATTTTGTATAAACCTCCAAGGTTATACTTACTTTTAAGTTTAATGAATTAAATTTGAATTTAAGCTAAATATGACATTTAAATATTATAAAAGATAACGCTCTTATTTAAGTTATCTGAAACTAATCTAAGTAATTATCGATAAATATTCCAATGATTATTGTGAATAATTTACTGTAAGCTGAAGAAAACAGGAAAAAAGGAAAATGGAAAATCCAATCTTACCAGCAAAGTTGCTGATTCAAAATCAGCCACTTTTGCGGCACAACTCGCACGGTGAGCATCTCAATCTCAGAAAATAAACATATTGAATTAACTCTAATTCATTTGCATTTTGTTATTAAATCTTAAATATAATTGTATAATTTCTCAACTCTGAGAAATTATGCAATTATTCTAAATTCGCCAATTCTTTACTGCTCGGCACGTAAGAATTGGCCCTTAATTTATTAACTCCAAACCAACCTCATATACACAGGTACATATACAATCTCATATACAGTCCACTATCTCTCTACTAAGTTAAATCACAACAACACCGCCAGAGATTAAACCTGGATTAATCTCTCCTCAAAATCATTACACATTTAAATGGCCGCCTCTGGATTGGATTGGCAGCTATAGATCCTTTTGAGGTAGTTTTCCACCACTTTTTTTGCACATTTCGGGTGGTATCTCGGCGATAACTTGAAGAATGTTGGTGTCCAAATGGTCCAATGTTTGAGGATTATCCGAATAAACACTGACTTTGACATAGCTCTACAAAAAAGTCTATCGACCTGAAAACAGTTTATCTTGGTGGCCAATACAAGAAGACAAAATGTGAAATTACGCTTTCTGGAAACTTCTCATGCAATAGAGCCTAAATAGGTCGTGTTGCGTGGATTGTGGCACCGTTTTGTTGCAACCTCATATCATCCAATTCATAATCTTCAATTGCAAATAAAAAAAAATCGGTTATCGTACGGTTATAGAGCTCTGAATTGACATTCTGATTATTCGCTATACTTTCTCCAACAGAAGTGATATTATCGGCTTCTGTTCGGCGATCATACGGCTCTGAATTAAAATTCTTCACACTTTTCAGGAGTGTTTACATGGCGATGATGCGCAGGCCTGAGCAGATCTGTAACGCTTCCAGTCTCTTCAAATTTCTTTAAAATCTTGCCAATTCTTTGGGCAGTAGTTCGATTTTGACAACCATAATCACCCCTTAATGTACGAAAAGTGCAGCTTTTGCAGTAAGTTTTAGTTATTTTTATTCATTCTCCGGTTGTTAAATGATCCATATTCGTAAATAGCAAACTTTTCACGAAGTAAATAACACTTCAGATGACAGGTATTTGATAGCTGACAGCCTTGCCAGACTGGCGGTTTTGAAACCACTAAATGGAAACGTTATAGTAGGGTCATGATAGCGTGAAGGAGAACAATGCTTGTTGTTTGTAATATCTACAAAAGCTCATCTAAGACCCCACAAATTATATGTGTTCTTAAGCATCGTTCCTCCTACATTCACTCTTCCGTCCACCTGTCTATAGAAAGCACGATTTAGGAGCAAATTGCGCAAATTAGACCCAGTAGGAGAAAATTTTGCCATCAAAAGATTGCATCCACTTCAACCAAAAAGAACCTTATTCAAAAATAATGCATTGTTTTCACCAACTAAAAACAATTTACGAGTATATGTGCTTACAAGGAAAAATGATTTAAATCCGAATTAATAATTTGGAGATATTAAGCAAGCATTTTTCCAAAAAATCGCTGTTATAGGAATTTGTTATAACATTCCAAATATGTAAAACTCTGAAATAGCGTTTGGAAGGCGTTATGTATCTTGAGAACGTCAATAATAATAACAAGGAAACATGTTCTTACTTATATCAATATTTAGACGTATTACGTAATTTTCTTAAAATCACCATTTTGAAATATTGCTACAAATTGTGAACTACTTTGAATTTTGGAGTGAGGATTACATGCAATTATGCATCAAAATAGGTACGAAAACCCGACTTTGTCCTAATTGTACTTAAGCCATTTCTCCCCTGTGCTCACAGATATTTATTAGTTGATTCACCCCGGAAAGCTCTATTATAATTCGTATTGTTTTTGAATAATGCTAAAAATTTAATTTTAACTGGTGTCGTTGCTCGAAGTGTTTCCAATTAAATAAGCTGTTATTTTGACAATTTTGTTTTTAGTTTTTGTTTTTTTTTTGAAACGGAGCAGCGGACAACATTTACATGAAATTATTTTTAAACATTAAATGGCGAAGACCAATTTATCGATTTCAATAAAAAATTTTAATATATGATGCAAATTTGAGTGTTTTATTCGATTTAAAAAAAAAAAAAAACTACGATTAAAAAATCAGCCTATATGTATAGGTATATGTATAACCATGGATTCAAACTTTGGTAAAACCATCAAATTTTTCTTCTGAGTGATCATAAACTCTGTTAAGAAACTCTCGAACCAACCTTGGGAATCGTTGTTAAGCAGGTGGATGCGTTCAGTGAGTCCAAACATAGAATTCTTATTCAATGTGAGAAGTTCTTTCATATCCCAGTCATGAAATATTTCTCCAACATTTGCTATCTTTGTATTCTTTTTTTTATTATAGAAATGATGTTAACCATCCTTATTATTAAAATTTCACGATTTATAACAAGCTATACAGCTTTAAGCCTCGACTAATTTGAAACCAAGCTTACACATTAACTGGAAATTGTTTGTGTTTTAGAGATTGTTTTTCAAATCTGTCATTTTGTGTTTCAATCGCCAGAAGGATCTTGATAATATCTCTTGTTTTGGAGCCAAATCAGGATTTGTGAAGATGCTGGCAACGCCAAATTTCAGAAGGGACCGGTGGAGTTTCATTTCATTGGTGGTTTAGAAAGACCCGAAATGAGGTTTTCTTTAAGTTCAATAACTTAGAATTTTCACTGCTTACATCTTGTCCTTTTTCTCACTGTTTCTCAAACAAAGTGAAATATGCCCCAGATACCTAAATTAAAGAGATATTCATATTATTTCCACTGTTCTCTTTTGATTTAAAAAATATGCAAAATTTATTCATTTCATCGTGGTGTCCCCATTTCTTTTAAGAGCTGGGTAAGTAATATTGCTAAGCTGATAGCATGGGAAAAAAATATTAATGCTTATTTAATATTTAAAGCCTTTGAAAAACTTACGGTGGAAATATCTCTATAATATTCTCCCCTTTTAACACTTAAAATTGTCTTACAGTAAACCATAAGAATATTCAGTTGATAACTTTTCCGCCAAAAATTGAAATATTTTCCCTCATCTCCTTTTTACTTTCCGTTTGCCGCTGCTAACACCACCTTTACAATAATAATGAAACTTTTACGGCTGTTGCCGAAGGCCTTTGTGATGGCACTTGCCAATCAATAAACACCAGTGGGGGGAATAACCTAAGTAAACGATTTTCATTTCATTTAGCCGCGAAGAAGATGGAACTATTGATTAAATCGCACAGTCCTTCCACAATTTGACTTTCGTTCATTAGAAATTATGATTATGAAAATCCATAGCACAACCAACCGTAAAGGCATAAGGGCCAGACGTCAATTGTCGGTAGTTTAGCTAAAGGCAAGAAATTTACAGAGCAAATAGAAAGTTATTCGTTCTTTTTCCATTTAAAGTCATAAATTGTATTAGCGAAAGAGAATGAAGAAACCTGAAGTTGTCACGAGTCATTTGACGTTAGAAACGTTTTTTTTTTGTGTTATTCTGTCATTACGGCAACGAGGATAATAACGAAAAGGGCGGGCGAAAACTCATAATATCCAACAAGATAAAGATAAAACAAACACTTTCACACATTTTTACAAATAAGCAGTAATGCGGGTAAAGCTGCTATATTCGCACTTTCTTGCGCCCCCACACATACGTACTCGTATTTATGCCTGCTTGTCATTTTATTTATATTTTTATACAAAGCAACAATGCCAAACACCTTTGACATCACCTTCATCCCCTTGAAAGAACGCGCACTGACATCAGCTTACTTGCTACTGTTACTACTGGGGGGGCGTTGCGTTGTTGGTGACGGTGGTGGAGGAAATATAAGAAACTGATAACAACAGCCGCCTGTTGCTTAAACTAAAAGTTTCCCATGTTATCGGTGTTGAAAACCAAAAACAAAAAGAAAAAAAATCGTTGTCGTTCTCATTTTAGTTTCCATCTGATGTTTTCATCCTTTTTCCATGCTGGCGTTGTGTTCCGTTTGTATTTGCAATAAATTGTGACACTCTTAAAAGCTTTTATATGTCTACTACGCTTGGTAGAATAAAGGCAGCAACATGAGATTGAGAAATGTTGCCGTTTTGTTATCTGACACACCGGAGAAGGAGGTGGGTGCGTGCTTTGGAATATAGTTATTATATAGAACTTTATTTAATAACTATTCCAGTTGTAGTTTGCTCATATTTGATGCAACATTTTGTATTGTTCAAATGTATTTGTTTTTTTCTTTATGTATTTAATCGGTCCACTTGTGCACATCTCATGCTCTGGTATACAAAATTATATTTACTAATAAAGGGAAGGTGTAAGAGGTCGAATTGCAGGATAACCCTTATTGGGAAATATAGAATAATATCCGAATATTTCAGAAAAAGCTTTGCCTAGTCATTGGAAATAAATTAATTTTTCGAAAAATCATCTGTGTTTTCTCTATTGAACAAAGTTAGGAGAAAGAAAATATTTTTTTCGTTAGGGAAAGTCCGTACTGTTATTATGAAAAACAAATTGGCAGCACATTTAAGTGGCGCCACATGCCAGCATTTTCAACACAACCAAATGTTAAGAAAATATTTGAATAAATGTCTAACTTAGCACTAACCTTTTTTGGAACAGCGGCATGAGACTGATGACACTGTTATAGTAGGCTTTAAACTGAAAACAAGATATCCTATTTAATTGTTTTATGTTGTAAAAATCAGTTAAGCTTCTTTTCCAACAGTTTTTGATGGCTTTAAATGCTGGTTGTGATGGATCGTGGTACGGTGGTTAGACACGTGATTTTAGTTTATATGATCGTTAGTTCCATCCCCGATGCAACCGTCAAATTCTTGTTTAAAAGTCAGTCGCCTCGATGTATCTGAAGAATGTGTGGGTACCGTTTTGTGAATTTACAAACAGAATGCATGCATGCTCGCCGAATATGAGAAGCTCTTCCATATCTCTTCCGTGGGATGTATACAAATTTGTTTTCCTATAGTTGATAGTACAATTTTGAATTGGCTGAAAAACTCTGCGCTATATCATGTCATTTCTTAAATTAATTGTTGAAATTTATGGGTTTGAGCACTTAGTTCCATTTTTACATAAAATTTGATGCAACTTCTTTGATCCATTTTCTTCGACAGCAGAAAATCGCCGAACACGCAAAACACTTGTCTTGTTTATGCCTCTCACAAACAAACTAAACATGTTATATGGATAAAACCGTCAACATATTTTCGAGACGAGTGCACCAATAAAAAAATAATAATCGAAAGTCGAATGTACGTAGCCCACGTAATTTTAAAATTCGCCTTATTTTTTAAACACACCTCGTACATGGTTATCCAGTTTTCGGTTTCAAATAAATAAATAAAACACACCCAATGCTATGATTTCGATGAAACTTTTATTTCATTGTAATGTTTGAACCTTTCCTCTATGTATGAAATATAATGTCACTTAAATGACCACCTCTGGATTGGTTGCAGCATTGGATCATTTTAAGGTAGTTTCCGATCACTTTTTCGCACATTTCTGGTGGTATCTCGGCGACAATTTAACGAATGTTGGTTTTCAAATGATCCAACGTCTGTGGATTATCGTCATAAGCACGGTCCCACAAAAAAGTCCAACGGCGTCAAAACGTGAAATTTCGCTTTCTGCAAAATTTCGACCGTGTTGTGTGGCTCGTGCCACCGTTTCGTCTAAACCACATATCGTCCAGTTCATAATCTTCAATTACCTCTGAATGAAATTCGGATTATTCTCTACAGTTGTCTACATAGGCCTCACTCCTAACCGGGAGGAAGTTTACATTCATACCAGTGACTTCAAAGGTACGTTGGCTGAGCGAGAAAGCAAGCCTTGAAGACATTTTTCAAGAGGATATGCTTCTTTTCTCAAAGGTGCTTCGGCAGATCCTTCCGGGATTAGTCCGAGTTCCCCAAAGAGGCGCTGGCTGTCCCAAATACAAACAAAAACAATGCCATGTGTGATGGCACACCGTGAGTAAGACTTACGAGAAGCGAGAATCCCCTACAGTTTTAGTAACAGAAGCGATATTTTCGACAGTGAGTGCATTGCAATAATGCACAGGCCTGACAACGTCTGTAACGTTTCCAATCCCTTTAAATTTCCTTATAATCTTGCAAACTCTTTTCATTGTACGTTGACTATGATGGCCATAATCACCCCGTAATGAACGAAAAGTATCCACGTTTCAAACACCACTTTTGTAGTAAGTTTTAACTATTTTAAAGCGTTTTTCGGTTGTTAAACGACCCATACTCGTAAATGGCAAACCTTTCACTGGTAAATAACACTTCAGATGACAGGTATTTAACAGCCGACAATCTGGCCAGACCGACGGTTTTGAAGCCCCTAAATGGATAACCCCGTGCTTACATTTAAGAACTTTTGAATAACCAAATTTATCATGAGATATTTTTGAAGGTTAATGTAGGGCTGCTTGAGATTGCAAACAACCTTTCAGAACAATTTTAAAAGATAACGTTTAAATAATTATGACATATCATCTTAATGGTGCCTGGTGACATACATTTTATACAAAACTGTATTAAATTTGAAACAAAATTATTTACATTCCTTTAAAACCTTTCAAATATTTGCGTACGTATTTTTCCGAATTTTTCGACGCTAAAATTTAGAATGTTAACACCAACATGTGGAAAGTTGGGATGATCTTGCTAATGAAATCGGTTTGGGGTCCCCGAGCTTCTAAAAGTGTCAAAATTGATCTCAACTTAAACTAGTTTAGAACCCTTTCTATGTGGGATGTGAATTCTTGACCGTTGTAAAAGTATTGAGTATTTCATTAAGTATTTCATTAATTGAGGATGTTCATCCGCCTGTCCCGGTGCTTGTCAAAGGAATGGTAAAAGCTGAATCATTCAAATCAAAAGACTGAAATTTTGCACAAATATGTGTCATAATAATGTCATATTAAGTTCAAAATTGAGCACAATCGGCCAAGTATGGCAAACTGACTTAAACGAGGAATGAATCTTTCTGTGGAAAAAGTGAACATTTTCTTTGATTTTTCAACAGTCCTGAACAGTAGATTAATTAAAAACAAAATGCGGTGAACCAATCATCTTAATTCATACACTTTCTGAAGGAGATAATATGATATGATAATAATATAACATATATATAATATATTTTGCTGAAGATCGCCTTAATTGCAGGCGGTGCTATTGGAAATTTTAAAAAAATTACGAACTTTTTACTACAAAATTGGTAAAGTTGATGTATTATTCAGAGTTATCCATTTAGTGGTTTTAAAACCGCCGATTTGACAAGGCTGCCAGCTGTGATTTGAAGTTTTTATTCGATAAAAGGTTTGCTATTTATCAATATGAAACCTTTAACAACCGAAGAATGCGTAAAAATAGTTAAAATTTGCTACAAAAGTGTTGATTCACACGTGGTTTTTCAATCGAACAAAATTTTCTTCAGCAATGAAGCTCATTTCTCCCTTCGTGATTGGGTAAAAGCTATTGCATTTAGATAAAGTGATTGTTTGGAGGTGTCATTGGGCCGTATTTTTTCGAAAACTATCTGAAAAGGAACCACTGCTGTAACCAATCCGGGAGAGGTCATTTAAATTACATTGTGTTTCGTCCATAATGGCAAGGTTTAAGCACTGTAATGAAATAAAAGTTTCATCGAAATCATAATCATATTTTATATTACTTTACTTGAAAACCAAAAACGGATAACCCTACATTAAACTTACTATTCTCTCCATTAACGTGCCATCAGCAAAAAATCATGCAACTTTTCTTGTTGTACCATCCTATTTCCACCTCATTCTATTTTTTATGTATTTCAGTTGGTCTATTCTTACACAATGCATATTTGCCACAAATTAATAAAGTTTTTAAAAAATATTTCGCGAAAATGATGAGAGGAAAACGACTGAATGAAAATACAAAAACTTTTAATCTTTTCTATCCAATCACAGAAATTCAATGTTGCGAGACAAAAACAAAAAAAAACTAAATTATAATTCTTTCGAAATAGCTAAAGTTAATGTATTATAAATAATAATAAATGATTATTTATTACTAACTACAGATTATTATTAACATTTAATTTAGATCACAGACAAACAACGCAAAATTGAGAGGTGGAAACTGCGTTGGATTGGTATGACAGTTATGTAGTGTGTTTGAATTATTTTCCCCAGGTTTCTTCTATTTTTATTTTGCATTACGATATAATGAAGAAACATATTATTTAGTATCTGATTACATTTTGTAGCCTTCAGCAACATGTAAAAGGTGACATTAATATTATTAGTCTTAGGAGCGAAAGTTTTTGCGTGGTGCTGCCCCTCTTCAGACTGGGAATACAAAGAATTTCACAGAAATTTTAGAAATTTGTAGGACTTAAAAAAAATCGAAAGCTTATATCAAATTTAATGTATGGCAAATACGATATAATACACATTCTATAGGTACATAACGAGAAAGGTTCTTTAAATATATAGTATTATATATAGTATTTAAAATCTTTGATTTGTATATCGATGTTTGTTTCTGTGGAAACCCATAAGTTCACTTAGCTGTACAGGTGAGATTAAAAATTGTTTATGTTATGAAAATTCTGTATAATAATAATATAATTTGTGGATTAATCGATAGGATCTGTTCTCATATACAAATTTTAAAACATTTTGTCCTTTTTCTAATATGTCGAATACAAAGCCGCTCTTAAAATATTTGTTTAATCTTTGGAAAACCGGTTGACCAAAACAAGAAAAAAATCAGTTAAACAGGTTATTCAAATATTGGTTTTTTTGTAAAATCAACATTTGGTTTCGAACCATAAATACGAACTGAAAAATTTTTTTTGCCATAATAAATATTTTGGTATTATACAGGAATCAAGCAAAGAGCTTGGACAATACCTTCTTTGTTTGTTGGTTTACAGCCGAAGCAAGAAAACAAAATCCGTTAAACAAGTTATTCAAATACTGAGTTTTTTTGTAAAATCAACATTTGGTTTCGAACCACAAATATGAATTGAAGATTTTTTTTTTTTTTTTGCATAATAAATATTTTGGTACTATACACGAATCAAACCAATAGCTTGGACAATATGTTTACTGTCAAAAATTGGTAATTTGTCAGCGATCTCAACAAGTGATAAACGGAAAGAGCAATGTCTAGCGAAAACGGCGAATGGTTTAGGAGTTCTTAATTGAGGGTTTCTAAGTGGGTTTTGACCGCCGTCACAAAACGACCAATTGCGTTCAGGGGAGAGTAATGATTTTGTTGGGTTTGAGCAACTCATAATGCACCATATCAAATTGATCCCATAAATACACGTTATGAGTTTTTTCTACAACTTGGACTCAACTTGGTTGTCGATGTTGAAAAATGGTTGTCCATAATTTCCTTTTTTTTGTGTTAACGTAGTGCATTAATTTTTCATCACCAGTAACTACATGATGCGAAAAACTTTCCATTTTTACTTAGCAAAGGATATTTCGCCGATGAAAAACTGACTTTCAACTTTTCTAGATGTCAGTTCATATTGAGTTTCTGAATCACTCCAACGATTGTTTAGTTGAGTTATGCCAAATGTTACTGCAGTAACGTCATATGCTTCTACAATCAATTGACGCCTCTCAGCTGCAGATTCTTTCAAATTAAAAAAGTAAATCAAAAGCTCACGAATATGACGATTATTCGGGTCGAAATTCAACATTTTCGCATACCAAAGAGCTAATATTTTCTTCGTACAACATGATATTTTTGACCATGTTCTTTTTAACCATAATTTATTAATAGGGACATCTTTTGTAAAACGGCGGAATCTTTTTTATATTACCTATGCATAAATTGAAGTGATTGTTTCTTGTATTTGCCAAATACAAATAAATGGTAGAGATATTACAAAATTTCTGGCAAGTTTTTTGGATTTTCCGAAAAACTTGTATTTGCCAAATATCAAGTTTTTTTTTGGCATAGTAGAAAAAAACTTTTTCAAACTCAATCTTCTGTAAAACGCGGGAATCTTTTTTATATTACCCATGCATAAATTGAAGTGATTGGTTCTTGTATTTGCCAAATACCAAGTTTTTTTTTGGTCTCAATTGACGAATAAATGGTAGAGATATTACAAAATTTCTGACAAGTTTTTTTTGGAAAATCCAAATCCATTTTTGAAAAATCCAAAAAAATATGATGATATGATATGATGATATGATGACCATAATCACGCCGTAATGCACGAAAAGTGCCCACGTTTGAATCACCACTATTGTAGTAAGTTTCAACTATCTTTGCGGGTACCTCGTTTATTAAATTCTCTATATTTGTAAATGGCAAACGTTTCACAGAATAAATAACACTTCATATGACAGGTACTTAGCAGCTTTGCGTGATCGGGGCTTTTGAAATCACTAAATGTATAACTCTGTATATCAATAGTGGGATTATATCCATAAATACGATTCAGTTCGGTAGTTCAAAAACGCATATTGACAGAATGTTTTGGAAAACTGAAATAGGCGTTTTTGAAAGTAGTCGAAACACTAGAAAACACTAAAATTTGTCATGTTAAAATATTTCAGAAATCAGTGCAAGAAATCAAAATCAAAACAAGCTTTATGGTAAATTTGCCACACAGGAATTAATTAACTTTAGCTGCATTACATAACCGTAAATTTGCATTCGAAATGTGTTTCTTTAATCTTCATTTGAAAAGCAATTATTAATCTCAGATGAGAATTGTGGATTCCAATTTGATTTGTTCAAATAGTCCTGTTTTTCTTCAATGTATGACGATTTATTTAAGTATATCTTCCTTTGTTACTTTACAGAGAAAATGAACTGTTTTACAAATTTTATTTAAAGCGATTAATTTTGAAGCTAATTCTTTCGTAAATCAATATATATCAGGACCATCGCCGAAACGAAATCATATACGAAAATAGTAACTCGTTTTCTGGAATGTTAATTAAAAATATGCAAAAGTTTTGTTATGATCCCGGCAATCGAATCAAAATTGTATTGAATTTTGTTTCTGTTTCATACATTCAAAATGAAATTTCAAATAAGTTTGATTTTAATTTATATACCCGGTACGAAGTTAGAAACAATTTTATTTCTAATCCAGTTTACGAAAAGTTCCGTTGTATTTTATTTGAAATTTTTCAATTCAAAAAATCAAACAAAATGTGAAAATTTCTGACAGCTAAGTATGGAAAATTCGGAAAATAAATTATTTGCGCCAAAGGTAAAAACCATTCACAGTTTGATGCCAGTCCATTTCTCTGCCAAGAAACCAAACCGCATTCGGTTTCAGTTCTGATGCAGATTAAAAACGAAATTGCATAAAATTATATTTTGATTTCAGTTTTTCAAAAATCAATAGATCTGTTTCGTTATATTTTGGTAGAGAAGCAGAATCGATGTAAATTTTTAATTTCGTTTCAAGCAAAAAACTGGTCAATGTACGAAGTGAATTATTGTTTCGAAAGTAAAACCGAAATATAGAAACTTGAGATATAGAATTGTATTCAGTTAGCTTCTTATTAATAGAGTTTTTACAAATAAATCTGTTGATTTATGTTGCTATAAGTTTAACTTGGATGGTCCTTGGATGGGTTCGGTCATGGTTTGTAAGTTTTGTTGCACCTTGAAATGATAAATACACTCAGATTTTTTCTGCATTCGTTTAAAAGGATTTGCTCTTTAATAAGTATTCCGAACATGAATTTGATTGACTTTTATTAGTATTGCGGCTTACCTAATCAAAACTATTGCAATTACTCGAAGTGTTTGTCTGAACACCGAATAGAGACAATAAAATAGAATAGATGGTTCTTTGAGGACTTAAACCTCAACTATCGTACATAAAGGTAGTCATATGTAGTGTAATAGGGAGCGACTACAATACTAAATTGTTAACCAATTTGCCAACAGTTATTTGCCTTCCACGAAGCTTAATAGTGCAATATTTTAAGATTATATGGAATTGACCGCAGTTTCACAGATTCACCAAAATTGATTGCAGCAGCTGCCAAAGCGCAACAAATTTGACATATGATTCCAATTTGTTACCGAGCAGAAGGCGTAATAAATTCGACCACATATGTTTTGTATGTCGCCTCCATCCCCATCAGTATTCCAGCATTGAGCAGGCAGGCAATGAATTCCGATACGGTTTGGTTTGTTAAAACCAATATTTATGTTTCTTTTGTTGACCGAATTCTATATTTGTCTTATTTGCTGCTTTTAAATGTTATGCTATAAAATAATTGAATTCCTCGAATACAGCGAACAGAAGCGCAAATGAAATTACCACTGCCCCAAGGATATGAAGCAATTGCAAAATATTGAGTATTATTCGCTTCATGTTATGGTCATTGGTAGTTTCCTCCTCATTCGAAGAAACAATGAATGACAAAATAACATCAAGAGTTCTCCATGGTTGGTTGTGAAATTTTATTTTGGTTCGAATTTTTTTTTTGCGACCACACGTGCGGTTTGGCTTTTTCTAAATATATTTAAATTTATAGTAATTTATATGGGGAAACAATAATAAGTAAACATCTATACATACATATATATACCAGTAAATTAACTATGTGGTATGGTAAGACCTTAAATTAATTTCTTCTTAATAAAAACCACATGTTATTTAGGCTCTATAAGACGATTGGTTGGGAAATTTTGGTTTTATGGTTGATTTCTGGGTGGTAGAAGAGCCAATTGGGCGACTCTTTTGTCTAATTGAGGATGAAGCGTTCAATTGATATAATAAATGCTTCTGGGAAAATATTTTACACGCGTAACGTACAACTTATTTTAAATCATACTAGAGTACTGTGTTGGTAGTCTTGGTTTCCACCAATTTGCTTACATTATGAAAAGTGTCAAAGCAATAATAATACAGCCTCTGTGCTTTCAAAATTTGCCCCATACAGCTGACAATAAAATAAAAAGCGCATTGTTCCACGAATGTAATAATAATAAAGCATTTTTTCTTTGCCTTTTTTGCTGAGTCTGAGCAGAAAAAATTTCAGAAATGCCAATATAATTCTGTGTTCTTAATGCGTAATACTATTGTCATTTGAGGAATAGAAGAAAATATTTTGAAATTTGTTTTCGTTATTTTGAATTTTTCGCAAGGGACAAATGTTGTATACAATATTTGAATTAATATTGATATTGCTGAAAATGACACGTCATCATGAAAGAGTATGTCACCGCACAGAAGTCCGTAGAGAAAAAATAAAGGAACTTATAAACGTTATGTACATCGTAAGTGATGAGATGTATAGAAGACGAGTATGGTAAGAAAAGACATAATATATACAGGGTGTCCGTCGAGAAGGTCTACTACTTGGTTTTGCCGCCATTTTGTTAAATATTAGTCTTGGCAGTTCATATTTCTGTGGTCATAACCCATAACAGCCTAAGTCTGTTTTTCAATATTTTCAGTACAGGAGTTTAAAGTTTTGAATCTTCATTGAAAATCAGGAGAAGGTGTTTTTTGGAAAACTTTGCTACAGATTCCAAGGAAACGAATTTCTTTACTTAGTTGTTAACAAAAAATAGTTGTTTATTCTCGCAGTCAAAAGATATTATCGAAAAAGACACATAGGCTCTTATGAATTGTTGAACGAAAGAAAATCAAAAAGTTCAAGTTGAGTTAGGCTATTATTCCAGATTAAATAAAAAACTTTAAGTGCGCCTAAATTGGCATAAATTATTGTTCTATGTCAAAATATTTCAGATTCGATCTCTCATGTAGAGTTAGGTTGTTATTCCTATGTAAGAATTCATAAAGTTTAAACTTAAGTTGATTTAGGCAATGATGAAAAAATAATGTTTATATTTGTTGTAATCCTAAATTGACTTAGGCAGTTATTCCAAAACAGTCATTTAGAAAAATAACTTAAGCTATTAGGTTTTTTAGGATTAATTGCCTTCCTAGAAGAGATACAAACATGAAAAATTTAAAGCAAATAAATTTAGATACGCTGAATACGATGGCGCTAATAACTCAATTGTGTCCTAATTCGAGTTAGGCTGTTACGGGTTGTGACCACAGATTTGGCAGTCGTGAAGTAGAGACGTGGCAAATTTATTATGGAGAAATATTCGATAAATCAACGTGTTTTAATCATTAAATCGTTTTATGAAAATCAATCATCGATTACGATTTCAAAGAAAGAGAGTCTACAGCTAATAGGACCAATCATGGATCATAACGTACTGCATGATCGGCTGAAAACATTACTGCTGCTCAAAACAGTGTTCAAAACAATCCATCAACCACAATTTGACGCCGTGCTCAGGAGCTTGGTCTTCAAAGAACAGCTTTGGCCACACTTTTGCACAAGGATTTGCATTTGTTTCCATTTAAGATTCAGTTGATATAAGAGCTTCTTCCCCAAGACCAGGCACATTTTCATTTGAATGGATATGTGAATAACCAGAATAGTCGGTTCTGGGAAGTAGAAATGCCTCAAATTATTCATCAGTCACCTTCGCATCCATTAAAAGTGGCAATCTGGTGTGCAATTTGGTCTGGAGGAATCATTGGACCTTACTTCTTTGAAACTGAAAACGGCGTAATGGTAACTGTCAATGGGGAGCAATATCGTGCCACAACTGCATACTTTGGGCTTGATTGACATGTGGTATCAACAAGACGGTGCCACATCGCATACAGCCAGGATTACAAAGGAATTACTGTGAAACCTCTTTCCTCAACAAGCATGTGAGAATGTAATGAAAGGTGTGCTCAAAAGGGCTCGTTTTTGTGGCGGACATTTATCTGATATTGTATTCCATACGTAATTGCCGACATTATATAAAACATTCATCAATATAATATTCATTCTCTTTCATTTAATCAAAAATTATAAACGAACAAAGTATTATTCATTCCCGACGGACACCCTGTACAAAATAATTGCACAGAAGGTCCTCATCCATTCTGTTAAAGTACAAAGTGATTCAGCAGAATTGATCGCATACAATCTGGGTCATCTGAGATTCCATAAAATATGTACGAGGGCAGTAAGAAAACTAGTCGATCAAGTAAAAAAACACAAAAAAGTGGAGAAAATTTGTTTTTATTTTTCAACATAATCTCTTTTTAGCTCGATGCACTTTTTTTCAGCGATATTCAGTAGCTTCTATACTCCGTTTATTGTAAGAACTGTCAAACTCCTTAAAATAGTCATAAAACGCAGACACCATCTCCTTATTGTTGGCAAATCTTTTATCACCGAACAATTTTTTCAAGTTTGCAAATAAAAAAATGGTCCGAAGGAGCTAAATCTGGCGAGTAAGGCGCATGATAAAGCAATTCAATTTAATTCAGTTTTTTAATTTAATTTAATTTAACTTTAATTCGATAGTTTTGGCCATTGCAATAATGTATGTGTTAATTGTAGTATTGTCTTGGTGAAACAACGTTTTTTTTTTGCCAAAATCGGTCTTTTTCCATACTTTCATCATCTAGGCGCATAATATTCGCCGTTGATGGATTTTTCTTTTTTAAAATAATCAATGAAAAAGTCCCATGAGTATCCCGGAAAACGGACGCCATGACTTTGCCTGCAGATGGAACCGTCTTTGTCTTCTTTGGACACAGTTCTTCCATTTCAGTCTACTGCATTAAGTGTTACTTTGTCTCAGTTTCCATGTCTAATCCGAGTTATAAATCGATGCAAAAATTTGGCTTTATTGCGGTAAAATATTGCCAAACACTCTTCTGAAATATTTTCATGACGCAGTTTTTGCTCTATTGAAAGCAAGCGCGGCACCCATCTTGCGGACAGTTTTCTCATTTTCAACTCTTTCGTATAGCACTTTTTAAAATGCCTATCATCTCAGCTAGCTAATCCAATCACCCAATCATCGATCACCAATACCATTTAGTGGATTTTCTTAACCGTATCTGGCGTGGACAATTCAATTGGTCGACCACTACGGTGTTCATCTTGGCAGCTCATATGGCCTCGTTTAAACTCCGCTACCCAATATTTAGAGTAGTAAACGAAGGAGCAGACTCTGCTAGAGTAGAACCTAGCTCGGCTTTAATATTGGTTAGACTGAGGACTTTCAAATGGAAATATTGAATTATATAACGGTGACAAATCCATTGAGATCGTTCACTTTTGATGGCTCAAATAAAAATACTGTAAACTTGGCGCCTTGAGACTTAAAACATGTATTTTATAAGGTTGGCACTTTTCACCAAAATATTTTTTCCCAAACTACTGACACCATTTATACGTCAGGTTGGCTTGTTTTGAGACCGGCCTCGTATGTTCTTCATTGCATACAATTGCGTCCAAACAATAAAACTAGTATTCAATTTAAATTACGTGGTTATTACAAATCTCTGTAACATTTTTTCCTCAGTTTGTGGCACTGTAGTAAGCAGCTGTGTTCAAGTTCACATCACAACCTACGCTCTGTTTCGTTCAACGCAAAAAGTGATTTAGCGATTTTTACTATATGTAATTTTGTTAAGCAAATAAGTTATATTAAATGTTAGAGAAGGGCTACGACAAACAGACTTGTGGCAAAGAAATGTGTTTAAAAGTGAAATGAAAAGTTCAAAAAAGGTCAAATTGAAGATGAAGAATGCTCCAAAGGATTATTAACCTCTTTCGAAGTCAACAAGCAACAGATTTGGTGTTTAAAATCCCCTGATTAACAATTAGGCTCCTTACTGATGTTGTTGGGATTTCAAAGGGATAATTCAAATCCATTCGGCATTTTGGGTTTTAGTCGCGTCAAATCTCGATTGTTATCAAAAACTTTTTTTTTTCTTTTTTTGAAAACCCCAGACCAACCGTACCGATCACAACACAGTATTAAAAAGATCGCACCAACAGTAGTCAAAAATCTAAGTTATGTTATCATTTGCTGGATTAAACTGTCAAAGAAGGATATTAGTTAAGCGTTGCGCATTATTTGCACGAAGATGTTTACGGAAAGAAGACCGATTTATGAACAGGCATCTTTTGGTTTGGTCTTGCGCCATGTTAATATTCCACACTGCATTGGCACTTCGTGGGATTTTCATCAAAAACTCAACTAATATCACTCTACAACTATAATAAATTCGCTTGATTTAGGTAAACAGGCTTCAAATGCAATTGAATTGAATTGAAAAAAATAAAAAATATGAATATTTCAGCAAATTTTCAACAATTTCGCCTGTATTTATTCGTTAATTAAAAGCAATACATGTTGAAAGTAGCTATTCCAGGCAATGCCATTTTTTTTATTTAAAAATGTAAATAAAATGTATGGAGGTAACTAATAAATGCGAGAAAGAGCCATTATAACCCATATATTTTTTAAGGTGCCATGTTAGTTGCGGTCTTGGTTACTGAAAATCTAAACAAGCCTGAATTTGAACTGAAAAAACGGAAGAAGCCGAGGTGTTATTCATAGGAAAAAAAAACTATTTTGATGCTTCCATTCAATTGGTAACGTGTGGACAGGTTCTACTACGACTAATTTTTGTATTTTTTAAATATTTTTACCATTTATTCGCTAGTAAAAACTAATACTCGGTGGCAACTTACAGATGTGGAATGTGGATCCATTGCCAAACTGTTTGCACGTCTTTTGGGAAATACTAATAAAGAACAAAAGACGAGGAAAGCCATTATGTTATTTTTGAGAATGGAACTTTTTTGATATGATCATTCTACTTGCAAAGTATCGGTAAATCGTCTACGACACAAATTAACTTAGTGTAAAAAAAATGATCATTTTGCGGAATATTTTTTATATTGCTAGCATTTATTGGCTTATTAAGGGCAATGCGCGGGATAGTTTGTGGCTGTGGAGTGGATCCCATCTTTAATTGTGAATAAGATTATTAAAAAAAAAAAAAAAAAAAAAAAAAAAAAAAAAAAAAAAAAAAAAAAACGGGAAAACGGGAGAGGTCGAAAAGACAACATTTGTAGTAGAAATAGATAGAAAACTTTCGTGTTCCAGAAATGTAACAGCTGGTGTTCCACAAGGTTCAATTTTATCACTGATTCTGTATTCCACAAATTACTGAAGGGTTCAACGTTGGCTTTATACGCCTGGGACACAGCTGTAGTTTCAAGTATAAAAGGGCACCAAACTCCCCCTTAAACCGCCATAAAATATCTTAGCATCATTCTGGATAATGGTTTGCCGTTTAAAGAACATGTATTATATACATACTAGCGGACCCGGCGAACTTCGACTCGCCACAATTTAACGCCTTCAGATATACTTCCGAGTAATAATAAAAAACAGATAGCTCAAATTTCAATGTGATTTATTTGAATGGAATCGAAATCAGTAGAGAGCATTATGATGAACAATATTTTTTGATTTGTTTTCCGGCGCAAAAACAAACAACGAAGACTGTTGTCCCGAACACGCGAGCTGGCAACGTAGAGCTGACCGTACGAAAAACAGGGAGATTAATCCCACAGACTTCCAACGATTGGCCTTGCGATTTATTGATTGTTATCGCAAAAGCTAATCGAATGGGGAACTGAATCCTCTTGAATTGGCATGGAAGATCAGTTGGAGTTATCGAAATTCGTGGGATAAGGACTTCCTCTCCTTTGAATTTGTCCTTGATGATCGTCGTTTGAATCACATTGTTCATCAGTTTCTTGATGGACAATTGCGTACCATTGCCCAATTTTGGATGATTCAGATTCCGCAACATGGGTATGATCGATCCTACCTTCAGCTGTAAATTATGCGGCGGACTTCCTGGCACATCAAGCGAGTTCAAAAATTCCTTCAGATAGTTTGTCGCTTCATCCTCGTCGGTCACTCTGTCAAAGATTTGTATGAATACAGTCTTCCAGCGATTTGACTTTGAATAACTAAATTCAAGCTATCGACGTCCTTACGACGTCCAATCGAGATTTTTATAATGCCGGGGAACACTTTGGTGATGAGTTCCTCCTTCGACAATGTGATGTGGTGATTGTGCAACGCGAACTTGTGCTATATGGGCACGTGTCCATTCATTTTGTTCAGCGCGTTCCTCTTGCGTTTAATTATCACAAACATTCTGACTAATTATTGCACGACATTTACGACGTCCAAGGTTTGATCGTCTAATAGGTGGAATTAGTCAAGCAAATAACTCTCCTTGAAATAGAATAAAGTCGTTGTTGACTAATCCTATTAAGAAGAAAATTATTAAAAAAAAAAAAAACTTACGAAATGAATGTATCGCAATAAATGCCTGCAATCCAATAAGATGACCTTACTTTTTATACGCAAACTTATTTTCTGAAAAAATGATCGAATTGATAAATATTGCACTGAATTTCAATTGATCGTACTGTTTGTACCAGTTACTGATGTGATACGCGATATATGAGTATCCGAAATCAGTGTAATAATAGGTAAAACTCGAATCAATTGCAGCAGGAAATATGGCACATTTGTTTAATAGAAAATGACAATGCACCTGTCAAATTGCGCTCAGCCTAAGTTAACGTATACATTTATTTATCCAATTATGACTTACGGATGTCAAATATGGGCAGAAATTTGCGCAAAAACATATTTAAAAAAACTTCAAATAATTTAAAATAAATTTTAACTTATAATCTGATCAGATTATATTCAACTTTTCATCTCCATGTGCGATTCAAGGAAGATATGCTTAACAACATAACCACAAATCTTTCACAAAGATTAGAAAATCGAAACAGATCTTCACGTCACGAAATTTGAATTGCTGGTTCTTTGTATTATTTCAGAAATGAAAACTATAGAAGTTATGAAATATTCAAGCCTTTATAATTAATTAAAAATGGAGGTTTTCCTCTATCTTTCGCCCTAAATTGTTTTATTTTTTACAAGCTACCTATTCTATCAGAAATAAGTTCCTAATTATTGTAATACTTAATATAATATAATGATATCTCAAGCTATGAAACTATTAAAAATTATGCATATTTTAAGGTTGTAATGATGATAGATATAATAAAAAAGTCGATATTCTGTAAATGAGCCAACAACGTTTTTGACTCGCCTACTCAATAATCGTATACGATACTACGGACCGCAAATGTCAAAAGTGGAGTAACTCGATTCAAAGGGGGAAAACTTTCTTATGCAGGACCTAAATCCAACTTCTAAAAATTTGTGATTTTTCCGAATTTTTCTAATGTTTTTTTAGCATTACTTGGTAAATTAACAGCATTGCCCAGATGTAGTTTATATATGTGAGATGGATTTACTACAATTTATGTACGTTTATGGAAGGAAATTGTGAGCGTGGGTATTGAAAAATTTTCCACCGGAAAAAAAGATTAAAATTGAGCCGATACCGAAAAAAATATCAAGTCAAAGCAACGTTGGGTATTTTTTTTTTATTATCACGATGCTGTGCACTCGGAATTGTTGCCGAAAATCCAAAGAATATTATCTGAGTATTATTTAAAGTTTTTGGATTAAAAACCCTATAATTTTGCACCACGATAACGCACTCACAAGACTGTTGCTCTGAACGAATTTCTGCCCAAAAACTCAACAATTATTAGCGAATAACCGCCGTACTCACTTCGTATGGGGTTTCTTCTCTTTTTAAAAGTCAAATTGCCTCTTCAAGGCAACAGTTTTTAGTCGGTCGAAGGCGTAAAAAAAGGATTCGGGACGAGAATAGAGATTTTTCCGATAAATGTATTTGAAAACGTTTTGATGATTGAATTATCCGCTGGCAAAATTGTATTATTTTGGAAGAAGCCTAATTTGAAGGCGACAGAATAAATTTAAATGAATAACGTTTTATGTTTTCTTGACCAATTTCCGGTATTATGTTAACTGCAGTTGATAACGTTGATGACCGAGTAAAACGTGGAAAATCTTCCACTATATCTCGAGGGCTTTTGCATGAACGTATTTTTGATGTAGCCGATATTCCATAACATTGGCAGCGATCTGGCAATGCAATAGATTTGTAATGAAAAGTTTTAGGCAAATTGTTTTTTCTATATTTTTAACCATTGTAAAATCGCATATGAGGTAAACTGACCAAATCGAGCACTGTAAACAAACAAAATGACACATCGTTTCCAAACTCCGCGTTAGTATAAAGAACGATTATGACAAATTAGCGACCAAAAGATTAAATCCTACTACTTTTTTGGCTGAATGTAAAATTATATTTGTTTATGTATTTTTTAGAAATAAGCAAACTATTTTGGTCGATGTCGATGATTTCATTATGCTGATAAGTTCAGAATCAAATTTCATTTATATTTATAAATTTAGATTTTAGTTTGTACAACACAGAGTCACATTTTGCTTGACTTCCAAATTGTTTTTGAATGAATGAAGGAAATGACTCATGTCTTTACCATTTTTGCTATATGAAATGAGTTAAAAAAAAAACTATACGACTATATACGACGTAGAAACGTGTGATTCTATTTCTGATTGTTTAACAAATGTAAACAGTTTTACCCTTTGCAAAAATCCGAATCTAATAAAAGTCAAATTTGACACCTATTATCACCAACATCCGTGCATGACCCCCCTCCCCACACAGAACGCTCAACAAATGGAAGAAACCTTATTTTAATGAAACCCCATAAAACAGTAGACAACAGCAATGAAAGCAACAATCCAAAAAATAATTTGTAAACCTACCCGACAACAGCTACAACAACACCAGAAATGTGAAAAAAGGCATTAGTGACCATTCTAGCCAATTTTGAAAGAAATTAACGTTAGCAAAGTCATGGCTAAAAGCATGAAGCAAATAAAAAAAAGGCGAAAAATCTGAAATAGAAATTAAATTTTCACCCTTTAATTAAGAGGAAAATGAGTAAACCTGAAGAGTGAGGGAAAGATGGAGGAAGGAGACCCCAAATAAAAAATGGTCAAAAAGGGGAAAATAAAGAAACAGAACCATAAGGATCTTAACTCACCGTGCAGAAGTCCTTTGTGCGTAAGTACTAACGAGGCACGTACATTAAATACATGTTTGCTTTTTTGTTTATAAACTTATATTAACATTAGATAAACATGCAGCACAATTACGACAAGAAAATTGCCGGAACATAAACTATAGCAGCAACACATCGAATTAAGTTCGTTGATGAGATAATCTTAGGCAGATATCTTGAATAAACAACTTGTGACATGTAGACATCAAAAGTCAGAAGTGTACTGGAGCAGCTGCGGACAAAGTTGGTATATCATACCATATTTACGATAGAGATTGTAATGTATTTAATATAGCAGCGTTTATTTAATATACAAATCTGCCTCGCTTGGTTAAAGGTATTCAGTTACTAATTTTCAAAAGGATAACAAAAAATCGAAGTCCGTGAAGTCAGAGGGGACAGTGATGGCCGCGGTATAAAAATTAGAATGTTCATTTCAATTACTTTCCGTCAAGATAAATAACCAACATCGATTGCTGTGTAACCTTATTGTGTCAAAGAAAACAGCAGGCTTGCATTACGACATGATAGGAGTTCAGACATGTACCGTCCCCACGGTGACATTTAATAATTTTCTCTAACGATTGTTTCACCGAATATTAGCAATTTCTAGACATAAACAAATTCTTGTTTAGCAAGAATTTTAATAACTTAGAAGGGCTATCCCATGGGATTGTATAAATCACATGTAACGTGGTTTTGTCATGGGTTGCGGTAAGTTCAATCGCGTCCATGTTCATCAAAAGGGCCCACAAAACCTTGGGAAATAATAACACAGTAGATATTCCCTGACAAGAGCCACAATAACAATTGTTTTATTGATGTTCAACTAAATATCAATCTACTGGAATGTCAGATACGATAAACTGTACAATAGCACTAAGCGATTCGTCTAGGTGGTGATGTAGCTGATTTACGTATGATGGTAGGGATGATAGATGAACGAATATATTCGATTTAAAGTTAATCGGGAACTTAGTAACTCACTTATCTTCTATTAACACTTCGAATATTCATAAAGTTGGGAACGGCTGTGGATATAGCTTATACTTGGCACAAATTCTCATTGGGATACGGTAGATAGCGTTTGTAGGTACTGCCCTATAATAACGTTGACTTGCCTCAAACCAGGCGCCTGGCAACAGGAACGACCATAAAGAAGCCGTTTGGAGATATCGGAAGATTTTTCTTTTCTGTTGTATTGTCGTACTACCATGGGGATCTTTCGAAGAGAGATATGGTAAATAGGCTAGAAGAGCATTACCTATACATTTATTGTTGTGTCGATATTTCTCCTCGGATATTGACAATTTATAGCGTATATGATGGACGACCAGTTCCATGCGAGGTATGATATAGCAAAACTGGAGCAGCTTTTGTCTGCAAAACCCAGAGCAGAGGGTTCTTCTCTTTTGGTAGCACGGGAGACCAGGGGCCCCAGAAACATTATGTTCTTGCCTGGTCGTGGCGTTGGACCCCTCATGGGAGCATTGTGCTGGCATGTGTTTTCAGTGATTTTGCGTTGCTTCAGGGTTTTCTGAAGTAGTGTAGTGCAGGAACTTGGAAAACTCTGTTTTTCGTTTATCTGAGGTGTCCTAGATAGGCCTCACACCTAACCGGGATAAAACTCACTTGATACCAGTGACTTGGCTGAGTACTTTGGCTGAGAGAGGAAGCAAGTCCTGAGGAAATTTTCCAAGGGAACTTGCTTCGTATCTTAAGGTACTTCGACTAATCCTTTCGGGATTAGTTTGAGTACCCCAAAAGGGCGCTGGCTGTCCACAAAAGGAAAAGAAATATACAAAGAAAAAAAAAAAAAGAGTAAACAGTCCTATGTGTGATGGCACACTATGAGTAAGGCCCTACGGCGAGACTCATGTAAATAACCTTATAAGGAACCCAAGTTCATTGCTTTTGAGTCATTCCCAGAGCATGGAATTGGCTTGTCGGGTAACTTTTAATACTGAAGCAAGCTCTACCTGCGTTTGATATAGATCCCCATCAATTCAGTCTCTCCAAAGGTTTTTCGTCTTCCTTCATGCAAACGGTCGTCAACATCAAAATCACCGTCCTTAAAGCAATGGAACCAATCTTGCCACGTTATATCACTTAAAGCAGCATACGCGTAAACGTTTTGAAGCTCTCGATGAGCTTCAATCGCTGTTTTCTTCGACTGAACGAAGAAAATTAATATTTCCCGCACATGACGATTATTTGGCACAAAATCATATATACAAGTATTTCCACAACCAAGAGAATATGACGTCAAAAGAAAATCACTATTGTGTTGAGGCAGTAGATTTCCCATATGTCTAAACTTGGCTTATGACGTTTTGGTCATGGCAGAATCGACTAGCACTTACAGGTGGCGCGATCTATTGGCAAACAGTGTACCTAATAGTATTAGATTTATATATATAGGCATCACGAATAATGAATCTGTTCATGATATTATGAAATATATAATATATTGTATCGGCCAAAAAGCTTTTGTATTACATAATGAATTACAAATAAATAAATGAAAATTGCATTATTTCGACTTAACGAAAATCACTCACATCATTCCATGACGCCCTGCTTTCTCTCCCATTTGTAACTACCATAACGTATGTATCTTCAATGCTCCCCAGTTGAACCATAAAAATGAACATGAAAAGCCTGAAAATACGGGTTACGACCATAACCACATTAAGATACTAAATTGTCGAAAGCAACAGGCAGTCCGCAACAAGCAGGGTGAAGGTAAACAATAACACCACAAGGAGAGAGCCAAGAATAGTTAAGCAAATATGCAAACGCCAATGTATACAAACGGAACTTGTTGCTTTCGAACGTATAATGAATGAAAACCTGTCAAGGTTCTGTTTGCCTGTTTGTACGAGTATAAGTATGTGTACATGTCCTCTCGGCTACAGCGAATGTTTTCTAAAAACGCCACGCTTCGTTTCTTTTTAGGCTGTAAGGGTATTGCCAGACAGGCAGGGCAATCTTATTATTAATACTCGTATTACGATGAAAACAACACGAAAACGTACCGAAGCGTAGAGGAGGAGCTTGAAGTATCTTACTTGACTCACCACCTCCATGATGTGGCTGATGAGACCATCCATGGTAATGGCTTATTGATTTATGGCTATTTCGTTTATGTTTGTAAGGATATTAGCTAGAATTTTTAGAATACCTTTCATGAATTATGTTGAATTACAAGCGGTAAGGGTTTTATTGTGCACCATCCCAGCAACCATTGAAATTATTAAAGTAATTAGGAAAAAATGCTTTGGAAAGCAACAGAACAAACAACTGAATAGAGGCAGCAACATGAAAAGGAAACTTGCAACAATGCACATAGTAAACGACAAACGGGAATGAATAATAGCGGAAAAACGGTCTGAGCGTGATAAACTAAATTGAATCGTCCAGTTCACAATCTCTCTCTTCGCAATGCACATTGTGGTTGCTATGAGCTAATTAAAGATTGGATTGACAATTATAATACCGCAATAGGCGATATGAACTGACAGTTTCATCCCGTTGCACAATTAAAGTTTGTACGGATTTTTGTCACCGTAATGGTCTAACATACTAAGCCCACTATAACGAAAAGGATATCAGAGTATTATGGTTTTATTTTCTTTTCTGCCAAAGGATATGTAATGACAGTAGGTGAAGGTAGAAGGTTGTAAGTCACGTAATTCCCTGTTGAAACATATTTATTAGGTGCCAGAGAAGATAGCGACAATATGAGAATTTGCCGCAATTTTGCCTTTGAGATAGCAGGAAAATTCGCAGGTCATTTGTTTTTGATTATTGTAGGTGATAACATTTATTGGCTATTGTTATTTAATGCTTTTGAACATAACGCAAACACAAGGTCTTAATAGTGATATATATGTATAGTGACATATATATATAAATATGTATGTATGTACATATTTTTGTATAAACATATAAATATATATACGAGTATATCACATATAACTATATCTATTACAATCAATTTATGTCAGGTACGTTTTTTGCGTGCCGCATCAAAGGTGCTAATGAAAAGGGCATAAACGTTATCATCTACAATTATCACCGGTAGCGCTACAGAAGATTGGTAGAGTAATTGATAACTTTACACAGTACCCAGCACAATTGCGAAAGTTTTTGTTTTTCATATATTTTACTTCTAGATTCAAATTCCAAATTGTTTTTGTTATTTACAAAGATTCTAATTTGGGAGTTGTGAACTTTTATAATTTAGCTTGAGCTTGCTACTTTATTTGAGAAAAAAAAAACAATTATTTAAACACTGATTATATGTATTGCTAATTTCTTGCTCTTTACTTACGTCTTTTCAAGTTACAAAGTATGTTCAAAAAATACGGTGAATTTTCAAATTTCGCGGGCTACGTACATTTGACTTTCGACTATTATTCTTATTTTTATGTTGATACACTCGTCTCTAAGATATTTTGACGGTTTTATCCATATAACATGTTTAGTTTGTTTGTGAGGGGTATAAATATGACAAGTGTTTCCCGTGTTCGATGATTTTCTGCTATCGAAAAAAATGGATCAAAGAAGTTGCATCAAATTTTGTGTAAACAATGGAATTAAGTATTCAAAAACAAGCTTACAAGGGTATTTCATAGAAGGTCGAGAAGATATGAATGACGACGCTCGCTCTTGGCGCCCCAGCACATCAACAACCAATGAAAATGTTGAGATAGTGAAGAAAATTGTTATGAAGAATCGTCGCATCATAATTAGAAAAATTGCTGAGGATGTCGGCATATTTGTTGGCTCATGCCATGCAATCTTTTCGGAAATTTTGGGTATGAAGCGTGTGGCAGCAAAGTTCGTTCCAAAATAGCTGAATTTTGACCAAAAACAACGTCGCATGAACGTCGCTCAGGAATTGTTGGATGATGTCAACGATGGTCCAGATTTGCTTAAAAAGGTCATAACTGGTGACGAATCATGGGGATATGGTTATGACATTGAAACCAAAGCCCAATCGTCTCAATGGAAGAGTCTAGGAGAGCTAAACCCAAAAAAACTACGCCAAGTTCGATCAAATGTTAAGGTTTTGTTCACTGATTTCTTCGATTACCATGGCGTAGTGCATCAGAAGTTCTTATCACAAGGTCGTACGGTAAATAAGGAGTGTTACCTTGCAGTTATGTGGCGTTTGCGTGAAACAATACGAAGAAAACGCCCGGATTTGTAGAAAAAATTCGTGCTTTTGCATCATGATAATGCACCTGCTCACTTATCTATGCTTGTGAGAAATTACTTGGCTATCATGCCTCAGCCACCGTTATCACCAGATTTGGCTCCTGCGACTTTTTCCTGTAGCCAAGATTGAAGAGACTCATGAAAAGACGGCGTTTTGCGACGATTGAGGAGATAAAAAGAAAAAAACTTTATTGATTATTGATAGTTAAATTTATGTTAAGATTATTGCTACACAATTTCATAAATATACTTTGATTGGTTTGGTTTTGATTGGTTGTAGAGTTACGCGATTTTAATTCCAAAGTTTTCGGGCTTATAAAAATTCTACATATAATTGATATATAAAATGTAGTAAAAAGAAATTAATTATTCTTACAATATATGACTTTATTATTCTATGTCCCGTTTTGTATACGTGTAATTGGGTTTTTATAGATTTCGTTATAAAGATACGATTCCGTTCTCAAAAATAACAGACAGTTTTGTGATTTGATGAACCACATTTGCTTGGATGCGCGTCAAGGGTTGATAGCAGCAGAAGGATAATACGCCATATTTTACATTTATTCTTGGATAAAGAACAACCCCCAGGACAAGTGGCTGAAAATATGAACAGTGTTAATGGGTCTAGTATTGTAATAGCCAATTTTGGTTTCGCCAATTTCTTTCTGATAATTTTGATGTTAAAGATGTACCACACTTTGGAAGGCCAATAGTCAAAAATATCGATAAAATAATGGAAACTGTCAAGCAATGTTTCGATTAGCTGAAAAAAATCTGTTTGGAATCACTTGAATAAGGCTGGTTAGAAATAGAATCCTCATCTATACTCGTATGTTTCATACGTGTTAACGTAAAACAACATCATGGACGGAATTTTTATCTACGAACCGCTGCTAATTCGCAGAAAAATCGAACTGTTTCTGAAGTGTTAAAAAGTGAATCGGTTATGACAATCTCAAGCAAAAAACGGTAGCGGTAGCATTGCGGTGAGGCTGCACAAACAGTTGCCAAGCCAGAATTGAAAGCCGGCATGAAATAACTTACTATGAGTTACTCTTTTACGGCAAAACTTAATACGAATTTGTACAACAATTAGACCGTCTGAAAACAGTAATCTTACAGAAGCGGTCAAACCAGAATTGAAGGTGTGAAAGATTTTGCTGTGAATTTGGTGGTATTAGCAGGGAATAACTTACTATGACCTACTCTATTGCGGCCAACATTTTAATTCGTATCGGATCTACAATTGGATCATCTGGAATTAGCATTCTCACAGAATCAGTTAGCTTTGATCAATAGGAGAGGAATTGTATTCTATCAAACAACGCCAGGATACCGAAAACTATTGTAACTCGTCAGATGCTACGAGAACTTGGTTGAGAAATTCTAGTGCATTCACTTTGTAGTTCAGACCTCGCAGCAAGTGATTATCATCTGTTCTTGATTTTGCTGGTGAAAAATTCGCCTCAAACAAAAGATTGTGAAAGATGATTGCTGCAGTTTTTTTCCAATAGGGACAGGGACAGGGATGGCAAAGCCACAAGGGGATAAGCTCCAAAATGGCAATAAGTTGTTAAACAAAATGGTGCGTAATTGATTGTATCAATCTGACTATGCTACAATCTGACTCTTCCATGTCATGTCATTAAACAACACCTTATATGTACTTCTGTTGATCTTGTTTTAAAAACTAAAAAGGCATGTGAATAGAAAAATTTGAGGGTTCATATCTAGGACAACATCCGACGTTATTTATATATAAAATATATTAGTTATGCCAATAATATTTTAGAGAACTTGTCAAGGCGAAAACTATTTAGAAGTGAAATCAGGACAGAAGTTTTATTTCAGTGAACTGACTGTCTTTCACCCAAAACCCTTTTGCTTTTGTAAGCACCAAAATGATGGCGATAAAACCCTATAAATTCGCTACAAAGTACACTAAATTAACGCGCAATAAAGGAATTATAACCGTAGCTTGCTTTCCCTAGTTTGCCATCTAAATATAATAGAGGAATCATTCGTTTTCGTTAAATCAACCAATTGTATTTATGGTGTCATACAGTCAATTTGCTAAATACCTGATGTTTACAAAATTATATTAAATTTTGTACAACGGAATGAAAAATGTAAACCTGCGAGTAGGTGGGTTAAATTCGGCAATTTGTAAGGAAAGTGCCGGTCGATTTTTAAAAAGTATTTTAATGCAATACATTTGAAAAAAGAATTAAGCATCTGCCGATAAATCGATATGTCAGTCAATTCCTATGGCAGGCATCGAATGGGGCAATGCCGTTCATTTTTAATTTCAGTATTAAGTTAAAGTAAAATATAAAATGTGTTGAGTTGCAAACTTGGCTGAATTCAGTGCAAAGTTTAGGGAGTCATAAAGCGATATGTGTTAAATCGGTTATATAGGTACTGGAAGGGAAGTGACCACTTGGTCATTTTTTTCTTAAGTTTTCCCAAGCAACACAATAAATAAAAATGCAGAATACGGCAGACTACTAGTGAGGAGTTACCGAAGAAAGATTGAATTTCGAAAAATAGGCAAGTTTGAATGGGAGGTACCAGTATGTGAGGGAAAATTTTGTTTATTTTCATTCTAAGAATATAATTTAGTTAACGCTTGACGAGCGCAAAATTTGACTAAATCTAATGCAGTTAAATAAAAGAAGTTGTATGTGCCGCACCGGCAAAGGCGTGATTAATTGGTTAGTTTTTTTCATATCTTGCCAAGCGTTACGAGTTTCAGCTGTTTACGAATTAAGAATTACAGGGACAAAATGAATTTCGGAAAATCGGTCAATTTGTATAAGAAGTGCCTGAAAGCTTGGATCGATATAGTCCCTTTACAAACCCCAACTACAATCTGCACCAAGTATTAAGAAGTTTCATAAAAATTTACAATCCGATCAGACAGACGGACCTCACCTAATCGAGCTGGTAAGTCATGAAACACATCCGGTTGAAAGACTTTTGGGCGTTTTAAGCTTCTTGTTGGGTTTTATATTTTCTGACGTATCAATATAGTACTTTAAAACTTTCGAGCAAAAGTATGACATGATATTATGGCATGATACAAAGGTATGATATTCTAGGACATATTTGGAAAATATTTCAAAAAATTTTCTTACACTTTTTTGGCTTACATTGAAAAATGCCCAAAAAAAAGATGCATGAAAAATTTTTACAGGGCTTTGTTGTTTTCAATGAACCGTAATGGAGTTTAGAGCTCACCGAAATTGTAAAATATTTGATGCAATTCCCATCACTTTTGCGCGCTTTTTCACAATTGTTAAAAGAAGGAAAATGTTGAAATAATACATTTACGTTTTCGACGAAAATTATCTCTTCTTAAATTTTACAAGTAGCCACAAGGAGAATTTTGAACAAGATCAGACGAGTTTTAAAAATGTTTGCCGACTTGTATGGGGTAACGCATAAGCAACGTTAAGATTTGATCAGTGAATACATTTTTCGTTTGTCTTTTTTTTTCGTCTCTTTACAGAATTAACTAAATAATACCTGGGAAATTTATGATGGAAAGGCTCAGCACAGAACAAAGAACTAAAGTTGTTTAATTTTAAAATGAAAGTCAGCATTCGATTATTCAGATCATATCGAAATTGATTTCAAGTTCGAAATGCTCCTAGTGCTCCCACAATTTACCGATTGGTTTAGCGTTTTGGGCAACAAGGGGCTGCCTTTGATTTTCCGCGTGCTGAAAGACCTCGTGGTTCACGAGTTAAAACCAAATGATGCACAAGAACGCATTCAATATAGTCACCGTTAACGTTACTTATGCACCACCCTTTAGAATAAAAAAGTTTCCGTATACAGATGCCTGACTTTTGGGGACTTATCTACGCTCGCGTAGAGCAATCATTTGGTCAACATTCGTCCACATTCAAAATTATTGTTACTTCATCGCATAGTTACGTTAACTAAACTCATTTAACTCCGTTCCCTTGAGTTTGTTTTGCTTTATTATATTAGAGAAGACTGAATAATAAATTATTGATGATTCCTAACTCAGACAGAGATTACTGTCAGCTTTGTATTAAATCCTGTGTGAACCGAAAAGAATAACCAAATAATAAAAGTGTGACGTTACAGGAAGGTATGACGGAATTTAGGAAACATAGAATTATTAATTTTGAGGTAGAAAATTTCTTCCTCTATACTGTTTAATAAATAGCTTTGCGGACAGCTACATGTATTAGTTCTATACCTTAAGTATACTATCAAATTTGCTTTCACTTCTTTGCACTAATACAAAAGGTAAAGCATTATCCTCTTCCGTTTGGAAGAAGGTCCATATGGCGAGGATATTTGCAGTCCTTTCATTTGACTGAAATTTTTGCACTGTTTAATAACAAAAAAGTAGTAAAAGAGAAAATGTATACAACTTTCGTTTGATAAAAACTGCAAAAAAGAGTACGGGAAACAGAAACGAAACGAATAACGAAATAATACAAACATTAGAGAGGTTGAATGCTTGATTTACTTCTTGCTTTAATGTTTATTTGCCTAGCTCTTTGCCCAAAATATGCAAATGATGGATTTCTAATTTGAATAGATAACTTCTTGAGGTAAAAAAGCGACAAAGGAGAATGCAGATTTTTTTATATAGGATAAACAGAAAAATTAAAAAAAACAACAATATTATTTGGTAATTTTTATAATCATACAAAAAAAAAAAAAAAAAATAAATGATTTTTACACTTGTTTTTTACAGACCATTGTAACATGGTTTTATTCGTAGACTGAGGTAGCATTGTCGTGTCCTGGGTTAAGCTACAGAACCATAAACATTCCAGAAATAAAATACAGGATTTACTGAATAGAGGTTTTATTTATTTAATTGTTTATAGTAAATGCTTGTATTGTTGTTGAACGACTTAATGATAAAGGTCAACCCCTTCTGGATGCTCAGGGCTTTGGTTTATATCAAGATAATCGGAAGATCTGCTTTCTGTAGCAGCTGCTTCTCAGGATTCGGTTGCCATCGGGAAATTAGGAAAGGGTGTCCAACGATTTCTCTATCGGGCTGTGTTCGGATCGGCGGTATATATTTGATATAACTTACAAACTAATTTTACGAACAGTAAGCCGAAGTTTCTGTGCTGAGGAACAGTAAGCCGAAGCTTCTAGGCTGAGGAAGAGTAAGCCGAAGCTTCTGTGCTGAGGAACAGTAAGCCGAAGCTTCTGTACTGAGGAACAGTAAGCCGAAGCTTCTGTGCTGAGGAACAGTAACCCAAAGCTTCTGTGCTGAGGAACAGTAAGCCGAAGCTTCTGTGCTTATACAACCTTCTCCTTCGACTGCCTCCGGTGATAGTGATGCTCCTTTGCTTATACTTCCTTCTAGTGGCGGTAGTTTTCTTCAGGTGTGTCCCGAGTTGTCCGGTGATTAGCGATCGACCTTCTTGGTTAATCGCCTGCTAGCGACTGACTTGCTTATGCTTTGTTCTCTCTATTTATACTCAATTATGACGATGAAGTAACGGGCACTAGTGTCGGTTGCGTATGACGTTGCAGCGTTTATTGTGGTGTTGTTGTTGTTCTGAACGGAGTTCTATGTTAGGGTATATTGTGTGGTTGTTGCTGTTGTTTTGAATGGAGTTTGATGTTTGATATGTCTTGTTACACCATTTCTTTGCAATATTGATCGTCACTACGTCTAACATGCTCTACTGAGAGGTTTTAGTTTTCGATAACGCGTTCGAATGTTCCGAGTAACGTGACTAACGTTAGCTTCCAAATTCCTCGACCATAGCTGGCTTGTCCAAGCAGACTTTGATTTTTTGTGGCATTAAAGGAAAAGCTCTTAGGATACGACCGCATGATTTAGACGACCGATTTGCTGAGTCGAAGTGCGAAGTTAACTGTTCACCGAATTATTCTCGTGAAAATGGCATGATTTTATGGGCAAGTCAAGCCATCTATCTGAAATTATATGTAGTAGACTTTAAGGCATTCAGACGGGCCATGTCTTTCCATGATGGCATGTAAAATTATCTCGAATAAAAGTATTATCGTCGTGATCATAACATTATCATATCACTGTTGGGCAGTTTGATCAGTCTACTGAGCAAGTACCTGTAACCGACACAGCTTATTTCGTTTATAAGCTTGATGTTGTTTTTTTTTAAGTATCCTTTTTTTCTTTCAGATTTGAAGTTGTATGATAGTCATTTGGTATGGATAAAAAAATTACCATGTTAGTTTGACAGTCTTATCTATCATCTCTCAAATAAGTGAATTACTCGTTACCTGTTTTAATAAATTATTATTTACTATAATAGGAGAAAACAAAAATTCCCCTGCACCCCACCAATGAGAAGTGGGAGAACTTCTCACATTCAGTGAGCTTACAAGCACAGTTTAAGAAGTATTATAATTACTATATTTGTTAATTACTCGACTACTCTAAATGGTCGTCTGTCATATCGGGGATTGAACCTGCGATCAGGTGAGCGATAGTAGCGTATACTATCCATCGCGTTACGCTGAGTTATATCCATATAATACATATAGAAGTAAACGATATATGTACGAGTAAACTTAGTAGAAAAAAAACCAATTCAAATTAAAAAACCGAAACAAATCGGCAAATAATAATTATCGGCGCTTGGTCGACAGTGTAGCTGCATTTTTCCGAACTGACTTTCTTAACGAGAGTTACCATGAAATAATTTTTGGCTCTCGGCTCGCTAATATTAAATAAGAGTTTGTTTACATTTTGGAAAAAGAGAGTCTGGTCGCAGAAATGACCAAATTTTTGATTTTTGAAAAACGTTTGCAAAAAATATTTTATATTTATACCATATTTTATGGTATAAAATGGTAATAAAACTATTAATATATGAAAAATTTGCATAATCATCAATGAATTTAATAATTTAGCATAGGAAGGAAGCAGTTTTTATGGTGTGGCTTCTTCACTTTTTCATGAAAATCATTATAATAATGAAAAGCAGTCGTCTTTGTGCAATTTTCATGAAAAAATCATAATGAGTGACGAGGCACATTTTCATTTGAATGGATATGTGAATAAACAGAATAGTCGGTTTTGGGCAATGAAAATGCCTCAAGTTGTTCATCAGTCACCTTTGCATCCATTAAAAGTGACAGTCTGGTGTGCAATTTGGTGAGGAGGAATCGTTGGACTTTACTTCTTTGAAACTGAAAACGGCGTAACGGTAACTGTCAACAGAGAGCGATATCGTGATATGATTGAAGGGCTCGCATTTGTGAGGCTGGCAGAGGCGGACATTTATCTGATAATGTACTCTGTACATAATTGCCGACATTAGATAAAAAAATTATCAATATATGATCCATTCTCTTTCATTTAATCAAAAATTATAAACAAACAAAATAGTATACCTTCCCGACGGACACCCTGTACTTTTTTATAACCTACTTCCTACTACTACTTACTTGCCTTCATGCTTTTTCCTAAAGTGCCAAATTTTCCTTGCTAGGTTAGTACATTTTTCAATTATTTCGTTTCCTGATTTCCAATCAAGCCTCGATGTGTGTTTGGATCCATTAGAAAACTACACTTTGCACGATGGCAAACGACACATCATCTGCAGTCTGCTCAATCATCATGATAGAACAGAAATTTTATACTAAGAATCAGGTTTGGAAGGTAGTGAAAATAGATATCTCAGATCGTTGAGTTTGTGAAACCTTTCGTTTTATTTTCTTTTCGTAGCGATGTGTGGCTTTAATGGATGCAAATGTAAACTTAAATTTTTAATAATTTATGCCACATGTCTTTCCTAAGCTACACACATGTGTGGTGAGAAAAAAACTTTTCTTTTTCGATTTCTTTTCAAAATAATCTTCACATTTTTCGTTTTCTTTTCTTCTTCTAACTAAATGTTCGCTTAAGTACACACTGAGTACACAACATCATAGTCATCATCGCCAGGATGATGCTATAAATCTATCCTTGAGGGTCTGTTAGCAGCAACTACATTTTTATTGAAACCAGGATGAAAAAAGCAGATGAAAAACTACAAAGCAAAACAAAAATTGCCAGTGCATTATTAAAACATTAGTAGATTTTGTTTCAATGTAAAAGAAGCTTAATGCAATGATGTTACTAAAAATGGCCAGAAAGTGCAGTTACCATTAGGGCAACATGAACGGTGGTGGTATTAGCCCATACCGTGTTTAAAGAGAACTGCTTTATAACGTAGTAGTAGTTTAAAATGTGAATCAAGGGAGTTGGTGGGTAATTTTGATCATAAATTTTGTTGTAAACATTTGCAATTATTAACAAAGTTACAAAATACATAGCAAATTTAATCAACAGAACTTTACATTTTGCAATTTGTGTAAAATTTGTTTACAATACGATAAACGATAAACCATCAACTATGGGATTATTCGTTTTTCGATTTGAAGTAAAGCTAAATAAAATTTACATAAAACTATGATTTCGATGAAACTTTCATTTCAGTATTTCACTTAAATTTCATTTAAATGACCGTCTTTGGATTGGTTGCAGCAGTGAATCCTTTTCATATAGTTTTTGCAAAAACACGGTCCAATGACACCTCCAGACGATAATGCACACTAAACAGTCACTTTTTCTGGATGTAATGACTTTTCTGCAATCACTTCTGGATTCTCCGAGCCACCAAGTGAGAGATGAACTTCATCGCTGAAGAAAATGTTGTTCGATTGAAAGCCCACGTTTGAATCACCACTGTTATAGTAAGTTTTAACTACTTTTGCGCACTGTTCGGTTGTTAAACGATCCATATTCGTAAATGACAAACCTTTCACTAAATAAATAACACTCCAGATGGCAGGTATTTAACAGTTGACAGCCTTGCCAGATCGGAGGTTTTGAAACCACTAAATGTATAACTCTGTGTTAGTATTTTGGGTCTTATTGGGGCAAGTAATCGTATAATCCATTCCATTCCATTTCAACATGAAAAATTTTTTATAACTTTAGACAGATTTATTATTTTATTTGCCTCTGACGATAAAACTGATTATGTTGACCTGGGAATTAGAAGGAAGCCATTGCTTGCAAATTAGTGTTGTTAAGGACTAAGCAAGCGATTTGTTGACAAAGGACTAGCTTGCCCAACAAAAATCCAAGAGAATTCTGTGTTGACTGTTCTTTAACATAAAAGTTATCTGTATATTGTAGAAATCCATCGTTGATAGCGTAGTACAGATTGTGAGTTATGTAAGCTGTAACATATTAAGCTGTTTGAGTCATGTTGTGTTTGAGTAGATTAATCTTCGGACGGTTGTAATATCATATATTAATTCAATTAGAAATGCTGCTGTCCAGAGATGTCATGCATTTTTTCCCATACTATCACACAATATTCCTGATATCTACCTGGGATGTTGATAGGCTAAAGTTTTGATGTGATAAAATTGCAATGTTAATAAATAAACTAAAATTAAACTATTATACAATTTAGCATAAATTTCCCCATTGAATCATTTGCTTTGCGTTCTTTCCAAATTACAAACGAATTAATGATTCTACAAAGTTGCTTTTAGGTTTTCGTGTCCATCATATAAGGTAATCTCACGAAACCAACAAAAAGTCTCGCAATCAATCTTCAATTAAGTCTAATCTTTAATTCTTTAACCGGGAATATCTGATTTACTGGTTTTCCAAGGAAATGTGTGCGAAATCTAATTTCAATTACTGTACGTTTTGTAGTTTGTTTCAAGCTTCATTATCCCCAGCAACCAAAAGCAGCACTCCGAATAATATGTAAGAATATCTGTAACACTGAAAAAGTCAGAAAACCGCACAGATACTCATACGGTTTCCTTCTATTGTCTTTGTCATTACTCTGGCAGACAATGACTAGAAATTTTCGATTCCAGTATGAATAAGTACGCTTATTGTTTTTCTTTCACTATTTGTTCTTACGAAATCATTATAAAGACATGAAACCCTATGGTGAATTTTTCTGAAACATCAAATTGTTTGCATGAGACAGCAATGCTATAGATATATGTGCCTTAAACAATGTATACATATATGTATATATACATATGTATATGATGCACACACACACACACACCATATCACAGCACATATTTCATATGATATCATACATATATAATATACACATCTACAAAGAGTCATGGCTTCAGAGTCAACATAAATATAGTTGAAAGTCGTGAAGCGACATCTATGAAAGTTATAGTGATTAATGCAAAGTCAATTAGTGAACATATCTTAGATTTTTGATCCCCAACGTATGTACAGGGTGGCGCAATAGAACGTGCATATTTAAAAAATAGATTAAAAAATAAATACAAAAGGTATGGTTAAAATAAATCTAAGGCATTGTAGAGTAAAAATGGAGTTTATTTTTTAAAAATAACATCATCTAAAGGTAGCCCTCTCTACGACGGCACTCCTCTAACCCCAAACGAAAATTATTGAAAACTTTCTTCAGTAATACTGGTGTAATGGCTGCCATTTCACCACGGATATTCTCCTTGAGCTGAACGATGTTTCTTGGATTATTACTGTAGAATTTTGTTTGAGGTATCCCCACAAAAAAAAAAAGTCAAGAGGCGTCAAGTCTGGACTACGTGGGGGCCATGGGATATCACCTCTTTTCGAAATCAGTCTGCCATCTGCTTCACCACCGCCATGGAGTCATTTGATGTGTGATAGGTAGCTCCATCTTGTTGGGACCAAGTTCTGGAATTCACTATTCTTGAACTTTCAATTTCTGGAGCCAAAAATCCGTCCAACATCTCAACATAGCGTTCCGTATTAACCGTGACGTTTTGGCCCTGCGCATTTTCGAAGAAAAAAGGACCAATTATTCCTCTGCCAGAGATTGCTGTCCATACTGTCACTTTAGGACTATGCAATGGTTCCTGGTGTTCGATTTTGGGATTTTCACTGTTCTAGTAATGAAGAGCTCATTCATAAGGAAATGAGCCTCGTCAAAGAAAAGGATATTGTCAAAATTGGAAAATCGATTAAGCATTTCATTAGCAAATGCGAGCCTTGCTATGAAGTCAGACTCTTTCAATTTTTATGTTAATTGCAGCTTATATGGATGCAGTTTAAGATCCAATGTTAAAATTTGTTGCAAACTTCGTCGCGATAATTGTAAGACAGACGATCTCTTGCGAGTCGACATTTGTGGATTTCCTCGTACTGACTCCAACTCTCTCAACATTGTCTTCGGTCCTAGATGTTCTTGGGCGATCATTTGCTTGTGGTTTAAATGTTGAACCGGTCTCTTTAAAACGCTTTACCTATATTTTAATTAAATTAGCACTCGGAGCTTCACTAATTCGCCGTAGTCCATATTCAGCACAATATAGTTGCCTAGTAGCAATATATGAACGAGAGTTCTCGTAAAATGCGCGCACGCAAAATGCGCGACGTTTCTCGTCGAAGTGATTCACAGCGACTAAAACTCCATGAGCCCGCCAACCCAACGATGTAGGCGCCTTTTCTACCCCGCAAAAAAAGATGATGCAATATGCACGTTCTATTGCGCCACCCTGCATATACAATTGGTGTACAACTGACTGCTGCACAGTGAATCGTTTTGTGAAAAAACCGATAAAATTAAACATAGTTAGAGTAAAGCTAATACCCTTGAGATTCAAAATCACTACAGTTTTTAGAGATGCCACTATTTCTCTCACATTTGTCACCCTTCAAACTATGCCCTTTCGTTTGTTAGATACGAGTATTATTTAAAAAGCCTTTTAGTCAGAGAAATAGTTTTAGGGATACAATCAGTAGAAAGGTAGTTTTTAAGATACATCTAGGATTGAACGATAGTTTTTTTCTACATCTAAATCTGAATCTGTAAGTAGCCGCCTACATTGCTTTCTTAAATTTGTTTAACATTTAAATTGATTGGAATGGAAATAAGGGTGTCCCAACATGAACGCAAGATTTAAATTTGGCGCCATTCGAAGTGTCATTATTTGACATTTGAACAACTGTTATTGTTTGCTAGTAAAAGGTACGAGGTTAGTAAAAATGGAGTACTACACGAATGAACAATGCATTCTCATTGTAAAATCGTTTTATCAAAATGGTAAAAGTTTTGCGGCTACAGTTCGCAAATTGCGATCAATTTGGGTCACAATAATGCTCCAAAAGAGTCACCTGTAAAGAGATTAATGGATAAATTTGCTAAAACTGGATCTGTTAGTGATATAAAGATAACAACACGCCTTCGACCAGGTCGATGGACCGAAAATGTTGCGGCTGTACGTGATGGTGTCGCTCAAACGCTATCCACACCTCAATTCGACACCGAACTCAGCAAATTGGTGTCTCGAAATCCACTATGTAGCGAATTTTGACGAAAGATTTGCATCTTCATGCATACAAAGTTCAATTGACTCAGGAACTGAAGCCAACTGACCATGGACAGCGAAGGGAGTTCGTTAATTGGGTATTGGAGAGACAACATGAAAATGCTGATTTTGCCGATAACATCATCTTCAGGCCCATTTCCATCTCGATGGCTTCGTCAATAGGCAGAATTGCCGCATTTGGGGTGAGGAAAATCTTCGAGTGATTCACGAGAAGCAAATGCATCCTCAACGTGTCACTGTGTCATATGGATTTTGGGCTGGAGGAATCATTAGACATTTTATGAGAATGAGGCATGTCAAGCGGTATCATTGTTCGGTATCGTGAAATGATAACCAGTTTTTTCGTGCCTAGAATTGAAGAAATGAATGTGGAGGGTATGTGGTTCCAACAAGGCGGCGCCACATGTCATACAGCCAGAGAAACAATTCAATTGCTGCATCAGTCATTTCCCGGTCGTGTTATTTCGCGTTTTGGAGACCAGAATTGGCCGCCTAGATTAACACGATTTAACACCATTATGCTTTTTTCTTTGGGCTTTTTTGAAGTTGATGGTTTACGCGAATAAATCGACAACGATTCAAGTCTTAAAAGAGCAAATTAGACGCTGCATTAATGAAAGACCTCAGCATTTATGCAAAACGGTCATTGAAAATTTCATTAAAAAATCGCGTGTGTGCCAGCAAAGCCGCGGCGACCATCTGCCCGATGTGTTGTTCCATACATAATCTCATTCTGTCTACTTTACGATATAATAAAGTTTTAGTATTTTTTTTAAATATCTGCGTTTTATTTAAAATTTAAATCTTGCGTTCTTGTTGGGACAACCTTTACTTTTATATAAAATTGTTCTACAACCACAACAACAAGTGAAAAGGGACACATGCAGGAATTTCTGCCCAGTCGCAGTTTATGTTACTGTGTTCAAAACAAAACAACTAATTTGCAATTTAAATTACGCAGATGTATTGAATCTCAGAAGTATTTTTCTTTTCAAGTTGGTAACAGTTGTCTGTGCCAAATTTCATATCATAAATTTCACATGTGATTGGTATATTGTTGGTTTCATTACACGCATGAAGTGATTTCGACTATTTGTAGCCGAAATGCGTGATTTTGTCGAGCAAAAAATTGCATTAATTTTTTTGTTTACTAAATGAAATTTCTTGCTAGCGTTTGATGTAGTAGTAGAAGGCCTTCGGTAATTGAAATGTCTACAGGGGGCATGAATAATATCAGGAAGTATCGTTTAATGTAGTAAAGGGCCTTCGGTAATCGAAATGTCTACAAGGGGCGTAAATAATATCAAGGGGGTGGAGAATGAGTTGAGAAGAAAAACGTTCCGGATCATCATCAACGACAGCCGATGAAGGTTACACCCAAAAAATCCAAAAATTTTGTTTTCAGCAGTCCTAGATTAACAATTAAGGACCTTATTGATGATATTGGTATTTCAGTTAACTCCATTTTGAACGATATTTTTGTTCTCAAAGGCATTTCGTACAAAAATGGTTATTTATAAGTTTTTCGTTCCACAACTATCATGTTCGCTTGACTTAGTACCAAACGATTGACTACACTATGATTGACTACACTATGTTATTAATTAAAAAAAGAAAAACTACTTCGAAGACTTCCTTTTGTGTCGACTAAAGAGATTCGATATAAAGCGCAGTGCGCTTTGAAGGCCATTCGTTAGTAGTTGAAGGCGATGAAAAAAATTCGGGATAATAAAAAAAGTTTCTCATTTTTTTTAAACTAAAAAGTGGAAACTAGTTATAGCAAAGTGTCTTAAACTGTGTGCAAGTCAATCTATTCAAATATTCGAATTATTCATTAGCACATCAAAGTTACAGCCAAATAAAGTATGAAAAAATCAGCGCATTTACTACCCTTCGTGAAACGCTCAATAAAGGGAAATAACAGAAAATACTAATTTTGTTAGATATGGACTGTAGTTTCTGGTGCGGGAAACGATATATTATTTTTTCTAATAAGAAATAATTTTTTTGAGCATTTTCCAATAATTGTGGCTACATTTCATTACAAACGTGTGTACACTGAAGTGATACCTTCACGTGTCTGCGAGCTATTACCCCACTTTGCTTTCAATTTACAAATAAATTTTAAATATATTAGACAATATCTGGAGAAGGTATATTTTTCAAAAGAACGATATAGGACTTGTATCAGAAAGTGGGAAAAACTCTGATCAATATACCGGGTTACTATTTTTCGAACGAAATAGAATATCATTTAAGTGATTGCCTTTGGATTGGCTGCAGCAGTGAAACCTTTTGAGGTAGTTTTCGACTACTTTTTCGCACATTTGGTTGGTATCTTGGCGGTAATGTGGCAAATGTTGGTTTTCAAATCCTCCAACGTTTGTGGATTATCCGCGTATACATGGTCTTTGATGTAGCTCCAGAGAAGAAAGCCTAACGGCGTCAAATGGCATGAGTTTGAAGGACAATTAACGTCGGCAAAATGTGAATTTATGCTTTCTAGAAACTTCTAATGCAATAAAGCCAAAATTGGTCGTATGGTGGTAGTCGTGGCATCGTCTTGTTAAAACCACATATTGTCCAGTTCATTATCTTCCACTGCATGCCAACAAAAGTTGGTTATCATGCGGCTAAAGCGCTTTGAATCCGGCACACTTTCACTAGCAGAAGCTATATTTTCGGCAGTGCATACATAGTACAATGCAAAGGCCTGACCACATCAGTGACGTTTCCAATCTCTTCAATTTTTTGCATAATCTTGCCAAATCCTTGTACAGTAGGTTGCTTATGAAGATCATAATGACTCCGTAATGCACGAGAAATTCTCACTTTTGAACCACCCAAGTTTGTAATAAGTTTTAACCATGTTTACGCGTTCTTCGGTTGTCAAACGATCCATATTCGTAAATGGCAAACCTTTTACTAAGTAGATAAAGGAAAAGAATGGATTGACTATTGCGGTAGTATCAAAATTGTCAGCCCCTTTTCCTAGATAGCCCAAGTTTTACTTGGCTATCCCAAGGGAACGTTGGCAATCGCATTATAATATGCCCAGTGTGTCGCACACCGTGGGTAAGGGTTTCACGGGGAGACTCGCATAAAACCCTCGTGAATTTCACTTTTGGCACGATATTAACTCAAGGCGTCGATTGTATCCGAATCATTAGCATAAGTTTCCAAGTATCATTTCTCATAATAATGCGTTATATATTCTGTTAGTAGCCTGAAATCATTTTTCGCAGGTTTTAATGCGGCAGTGCTTTTCTGAGTGGTTTTTATTCCATTGGAAATTGTAGGCGCTTCAGACAAGAAATATCTCTAAAAATGGAGATGGCTGATCCGTTTGAATTGTGAACATCTTTAACTAGGTCACTAAATGTTATTCGGTGATTTTTGAGTATCATCTTACCTCACATTTGTTGAATATGACTTTCAATGATTTAGTTTGGGGGTCTTCCGGGGCGCCCCATCTTCATCTTGGTTTTAAGCTTTTTCCCCAAAGAAGCTTTTTATGCCATATTCCCGTAAAGTCTTTCCAATGAAGTCATTCTGAGATATACTAAACATTTTCCTAGGGGAAGTGCCATTACATAATTAAAATGTGATGTAACTTCCTTGCTCAACAAAATCACATGAAATCTTGTTTTGCATCGTACATAATCAAGCGTAGCTCAAACGTTAATCAAGCTTAATCAAATGTGAAACTTGGCACAGATACTGATTGTTTTGCTACCAACTTAGCACAAGTATTTCGGGGACTTGATACACTGGTATCATTTCTACAGCACTAAATGATTTAATAAAAGATATAGGAATGTTCTCGGTATATGATCATAAAATTGCGGCATGATTCGAAACAAGTTAGACTTGTGGAATCCAAAAAATTTTGGATAATTAAACGGGTTTGCATTGCGCATGAATTAATTTATAAAAAATGTTCTTAATTTTATTTCAATTTAGATTTTGCTGTAAAAAATTACTTTTTTCGGTTGTAATAAAAAATTTTAGTTTTGAAATAGTGGATTGTTCGGAAAGTCCGTTCGAATGATTCGTTAGTTAACCATACGTCACTTTGCATGACGTAGAGTTCCTACAAACACTAACATAACTTCCTCCCACCCTTCCTCTAAACTGTTTGCTATTGTTTACTTGTATTCTCGTTTTGATCGTGAGTGGTCATAGCATTTAAAAAAGAAGATTTGAAAAGTGGAAAAAATTATTTCCGAAAAGGAAAAACGGCAGCTGAAGCCAGCCGAAAAATAAAGTCTTTTTATGAAGAAAACGGACCAAATGAAGGAACTTGCCAGAAAAGGGTTAAGAGATTTTCTACGGGCGAATTCTCCGTAACGGACGCCTCCAGATTAGGACGACCAAAAGAGATTGTTTCCGTAGAGATGAGAGATTTAATTATTGCTAATCCCTGTGATACAGTACAGAGAAATAGCTGACATAATAAAAAAAAATAGTTTCAACCGTTCATGGGGTCATAAAAGAGCTTGGATTTGTGAGCAACATCCACGTGTGGGTACCTCAGTCTCTTTCCCAGACTTCACTCTGCCTTGTTTTGGTCTCGCCCACCATACTTCCCAGACCTCGCCCCGTCCGACTATCACCTATTTAGCAGTCTGAGCAACCACTTGAAAGAATTGAATTTCTATAACGACGAGGAAGTAAAAACAAACTACGCGAGTTCTATGAGAGAGGATTTAGAAAGCTCTTAGAGAGGTGGAAAGAAGTTATTAAAAAAAGGGGGAGTTTATATAATAGAATAAAATAATTATTTTCTTGTATATAAATTTGTAAATAAAAAGCTTTTAAAAGCCGAGTAACCGCTTGAAGGAATTGAATTTCCGTAACGACGAGGAAGCGAAAAATCGAATTGAACGTTTTTTGTCAGCAAGACTACGCGAATTTTATGAGAGAGGAATTAGAAAACTCCCACGGAGGTAGAAAGAAGTTATTAAAAAAGGGGGAGATTATATAAGAGAATAAAATAATTATTTTCTTTTATATAAATTTGTAAATAAATTGTAAATTTAAATAAATTTAAAAGCCGAACAAACTTTCCGAACCACCCGATAGTAGCAGCCATCTCAGTTTTACCTCATGGTAATCAAAATAAATGGAAAAACAAATTGTTTAGCTTTTGTAGACGACAATTGTTTCTTATTGCGAGAGAAAAGAAAAACGATTAGGATTACCTCTAAGATCCATACGTGTTCATGTTCCTTGACGTCCGAGTAGTATAATATTTGCGCCGCACTGTGCACTAAAACTTATATGTGTGATTGTGGTTGGTGATTGGTGTATTGGTCGCTATGTACATACATATGTCCGAACGAATCCTTATTTGATTTCATCTCATAATAAACTTTAACTTTTAATTGTTGTTGTTGTTGCTGTTGTTGTCGTCAACCTTGTTAGCCAGCCTTTTCTATAGATTTTACTAAGCTTCCAAGAGTAAATATTGGCCGAGAGAGGACAAAACAACATGACTCCAAATGTCATTTAATGCCCGTATGAGAATTGTGCGTGCATGTGTGCCTTCCAATTTGCCGTAACTTTCCATTGAGTCCTTTGTGCAAAAAAACGTATTGAAAACTGTGGGATATCAAATGAGGGGATCGCATGCACAGCGCACGTGGAGGGAGTCAGGTTGGATATAATGATGTCAAGATTGTGATTTTGTATAAATCTATTAAAGCACACACCTTTGCGGTGGCAGAACTTTGATTGAGGGGGCGTACGAACATTGTGAATGGTGGTGTAGGGCTTGAGGTTGATTTATTCTAACTTCTCTGTACGCATGTGTGTGCGTGTGTGTGTGTAAATGTAAGTGTTGCAAATGGATCCATAGTGAGACATTTCAATATTTAACTTGGCAGCAATTTAAAAGGTTTAGAATCACTCTTTTGTGTATGCATTGGTGTGTGCTCATGAATGTGTGGGATCCTTTAAATCGTCTCTAAACGCCATTCAAAGCAAAACTTTCGCCGTCACTGTTTGTTGCTAAGTAAATGTTTGCTTGCTGTGTGTGAGTCTTTTGTTTACACATTTATTGGCAATTTCTGATTTCCCATTCAAGGCAGCAGGTTCTCTTATTAACTTATATTATATTATAAAATGGAGACACTTGAAAGGCTGCTTCTTGTGATTTCCTTTGATTTCTTTCTTAAGGACCGTCTTTAATGGTCATTTGCAGTCAAGTTTACTTAGAGATTTATTGTGGAATTAATTAAATTTAATGAATGAATTGTACGCGTTGGCATGATTGGGCGAATGTCTATCTTGGTCGTAGCCCGAAGTAGAAAATTAAGAGCTTATGTTTAAGGCAAATACATATTTGTATTTCTCGTAAAAATTTCTACACAACTGAAAATATTTATTAATAAACTCCATATTGTTAATTAAAACCAAATGTTGATCATTGATTACTGAAGTCAAATCATTTCTGATTTTCTTAATATTATATAAATTACAATATGTGGTTACATATATGGAGTTTAAGACAAATTCTCTAAATGAGTGAATTGTCTGTGCTAAGATTACAAAGTAAATCATAATTATTTAAGCAATTTTTTCCGGCTGTGATGGCTTAGACGGACACTATTCGAAAGTTGCTCGAAAACGTACACTTATGTATGGGTGATTTATAACTAAAAATGGGGGAAAACCAAATGTGGACGAGAATTTATATTTAATATCAAGAAGAGACTGAAATTGAAAATTTCCATTTTGTGATAAGAAAAGAGCAACTGAAAATTAGAGTTTCCACCTAGCATTGAGATTTTATATTTAATATTAAGAAAAAATCTATCGAACGTGTTAGAAAATAGACATGTTTAGAAAATAAGATATGGAAATTGATATCGAGATTGAAATTAAAGTTTTGCAGTAATAATTGCAATAAAATTGGGGAATTTTGATTTAAAATTCAGAAGTAATTAACAAGTTTCGGTGTAACTAATTTTTATTTCCTACTTTCAAGTGTAAAATTTTGAATTTTGCTTTTAATTTTTCTAACGTCAAAACAAATAAACTTCTTTCGATTCTTTCGAATTGATTCGATTCTAAGAGAATTTCGATTCGGTTTTAAAGGAATTTTTTTAAAGAAATTTTTGTAAATAGAAAATCTCAACAATTATAGATCTTTCCTCAATATCAAATAAAACAACTTATTTTAACTGTTTGTTTTCAATATCAAAAGGATATTCGCATTTTTATTTGGCATTTTCTCAAAATTGAATAGAAATTCTTATTTCTTGATGCCGTGGGAAAATTATGTAAATTTCAGTCTGATATATTCGGTCTTACTTCACCCTCGTCACAACATTCACTGCACCAGTTAGCTGTTTCTGGATCATAAGCATTGATCCAAGTCCCATCTCCTCTACTCCCACTAGTTGCCAAATATCGTTTCCTTACAGATCTTAACTCAATGGTTTTTGAGCCGCAAATCTTAGCTTTTGTTGGACGTAATTTTTGTTATTAGAGCTGCTCTTCATCTTCAACTTATTCCCGGCCTTCTTTGAACAGTTTAATAATGCAGCTTGTAAACATTTCTTCCGGACAAAGTCTGTTCATAGATTGTTTGAAAAATTCTAAATGCAGACGTACTATCTATCTTTGGTAGTAGATGTAGGTTCAGTCCTTGCAAAGACTAGTTTTTTTCATATTCCACTGATTTTGGTCAGTTTAAATATTTACCGGTCTTGACTATGAGATATTTATATGTAAAATTGTAGCCTTAATTGGTTCAAGTACCGGAAAGTGATTTTTCAAAAGAACCTTTTAAGGGCTACCCTGAGAACGATCTGTTATTTCGTTTGTGAAGGGTTTCCCAACAAGAACGCAAGATTTAAATTTGGCGCCATTCAAAGTGTCATTGTTTGAAATTTGAACAATTGTTATTATTTGCTAGTAGAAGGTACGAGGTTAGTAAAAATAGAGCGCTACACGAATGAACAACGCATTCTCATTGTGAAATTGTTTTTTTGCGATCAATTTGGGGTCACAATAATACTCCGAAAGAGTCAACTGTAAAGAGATTAATGGATAAATTTGCCAAAACTGGGTCTGTTAGTGATGTAAAGATAACAACGCACCTTCGACCAGGTCGATCGACCGAAAATGTCGCGGCTGTATGTGATGATGTCGCTGAAACTCCATCCATCTTAATTCGACACCGAGCACAGCAAATTGGTGTCTCCAAATCCACTATGCAGCGAATTTTGACAAAAGATTTGCATCTTCATGCATACAAAGTTCAATTGACTCAGGAACTGAAGACAGTTGACCATGTCAAGCGCAAACAGGTATCATGAAATGATAACCAGTTTTTTCGTGCCTAGAATTGAAGAAATGAATGTGGAGGGCATGTGGTTTCAACAAGATGGCGCCACATGTCATACAGCCAGAGAAACAATTCAATTGCTGGATCAGTCATTTAAATCTTGCGTTCTTGTTGGGACACCCTTAAATAGTGCGCAACTTTGTCAATTCATCTCAGGCGTATTTTTACAATGAATAAGAATTTAGAAGAAATACTTGAAATTGCAAATGCTATTGCTTTGTATTGCAAATGCTATTTCGTGTGTCGAATCGCAGCAATGATATGGAATATTAACGATGAATCGGCGAGCGATACAAAGCATTTGAAATCGGTCGACATGTGTTGAAAAATTTGCACCGTTCTGGCCGGTTATCATCGCCTTCAACTGAAGTCAACATTGATATAGTGAATGAAATGGCGAACGAAAATCGTCATTTAGGTTTGAGAGGGATAGCCGTTGAACTTTCTATGTTGTTGCTCGATTAATGCCAAGAGACTTAATTTTTCTTCAGAATGTCAGTCGAAGATCGCAGAAGACATGCTGGCATGAGCCGGTGGCAATCCCACACTCATGAAACACATTATAGCCGATGAAAGGATGCATAATGGCGCCCCCATTTGAATCAGAAAAAAAAAAAAAAAAAAAAAAAAAAAAAAAAAAAAAAAAAAAAAAACAACGAAAAGTCAAAGCAATATTGGTTTTTTTCTTCAATTATCGCGGTGTTGTGCATTCGTAGTTCTTGTCAGAAGACCAGTTGGTAAATAAAGAATATTATAGTAGTGCTATGTAACATTTGAAATAGTAAACTTTGTCGTAAAATGCAGAATTTTTAGAAAGAAAGTTTTAGAAAGACGTTTGCACCTAAATCAGCATTTCACAAGGCTGTGAACGAATTTCTAGCCAAAAACTCTGCAAACAGATAATCCACTGCATTCACCTGATATATCTTCGACTGTTTTATTTTCATCCAAAAACTCAAATTTCCATTTCAATGAGAATGGAAATCTTCTACGGCAAATGCGTTTAAAAGATATTTTGATGTATGGATTATTCGCTGGCATAAATGTATTATTTCTTAAAGGACCTATTTTGAAGGGAATACAACAAAATTTTAATGAATTAGAAAAAACGAGTTATCCATTTAGTGGTTTCAAATCCTCCGATCTGGCAAGGCTGTCAGCTGTGAAACACCTGTTATCTGAAGTGTTGTTTATTTAGTGGAAGATTTGCTATTTACGAATATGGTCCGTCAAACAACCCAAAACGCGTAAAAATAGTTAAAACTTTCAAGGAATGTGATGACTCAAACGTAGGCGGCTTTCGTGCATTACGGGGTGATTATGATCATCTTAATCGAATTATTTTTCAAGGAATTTTCAACGTTATTAAGGAATTTGAAGAGACTGCATGCGTTACAGATGTGGCCAAGCATGTGCATCATTGCATCGTATGCACTGCCGAAAATATGGCTTCTGTTAGTGAAAATGTGGCGAAAAATCTAAATTTCAGGTAAGAGCGCTGTTGACGTTTGATTACCGCTCTTTGTTGGCCTGCAATTAAAGATTATGAACTGGATGATAAGTAGTTTCAACAAGACGATGCCACAAGCCACACTACACGACCAATTTTGGCTTTATTACATCAGGAGTTTCCTGAAAGCGTAATTTCGATTTGACGTCGTTGGACGTTTTTCTCTAGGGCTACGTCAAACTCGGTATTTACGAGAATAATCAGCAAACGTTGGAACAATTTATCGCCTAGATATTCTCCAAAATGTGCGAAAAAGTGGTGGAAAACTACCTGAATAGAATGCACTGCTGCAGCCAATCCAGAGGCTATCATTTAAATAACACGTGTTCTTTCGACAAATTCCTGGTACTCTTTTTGAAAAAATATGTTCCTCATTTTGTTCTGCAAAATTTCAATGCAAGAACAGTCCTTCGATTTATAGAAGGGATAAAAGTCATTCGATCAATTCCACATTTTAGTACAATCTCTCTGTTTGAGGGTGCGTTTCGCGAATAATTCCAAAATACAATAGGCGGATTTAATGTGCACGGCTAATGTGTTGTTTTACGCTCACATTGGGAAAATGTTCGTTTATGTTCTCTGTTGATCATAAATAAATTTGCTCCAATACAACGGGAAAATACACTTTAAATATTTCTCAAAAGATCATCAGACGTAAATGTCTTCATTTCGATACCCGACGATGAGATACGGTTTTCTCGTTAATTGCTCGAACGATATCTGCTAAGATCTAAAGAGAAAGCTATGATTTAAAAAAAGCTGGCCTGAAATTTTCTTATCTAAGATATTGAGATTTCATTAATCTGCTTCGCATTTAAACATAATCTACATTTCTATTAACTTCTCTTTCATCTATTTTATTTACTTTATGATAAAGTCCACTTGACATGACAAAATTAATTATGCTGTAATGAGAGGAGAATTGCTGAACGTTACACCATACATTTCACCTCAACACAATTAATTGCTCATTTTCAACTGTCGCAATCATAAGTAATTGGAGCTGAAACTTATCCCGGTCGCACCACTTTCAATAATCCTCATTTGACAATCAAAAACCGCAGATTCGTACAATGCGAATGATTATTGATTCCTCTTCAAACATTTGAGACAATAATACTCATATGATGGTCGAAACCACAGATTGCAGGCAAATGCTTGATATACATTTGGGCACTTATGATTTCGTGCGGTTTAACGTTACTACTTTAAAGTAATGGTTTTTCCTTTTTTTGGGGGGAGGGTTTTCTGCGTTTCATCAAAAGTTTTCATTTATTCGTTTACACTTCATGTCTTACTGCTTTTGTCGTGTTTTTTGCCTGTTTGACGGGATTTAATTATGTCCATCCTTGTCGACATATTTGTTGAGAAAATAGCCAATAAACGATGTATTATAATTGTCCTTGTTTGTTTTGTCCTACAGGCTGGAAGGCAAAACATTTTCAACTGAAATTGATATCGACCACGCGCGTGGCGAAAGTAATGTTTGCAAAAAGCAATTAATTGCTACATGAACATTGTAAAATACCAGAGAAGAGATGTTGTATGCCGCAAAGCAATCACTGTGATATATGTTCACTAGGGTGACCCTTAAAAATATGAGATCTTCTATATGTTAAAAATAACTGGTGTGACAGATTGATATCGTATCAGTGAATGAAAAAATGGTACAGTTTTTACCTCAAGCCAGTAAATCGAATATATAGACTTAACTGGTTCATGCCCTAAAACGTGGAAATAGACAGCACTGTGAATCGTCTTTAATATAAAATGATCAAGGAATCGAGTTATAATAAAAAGAGGGAATGTGACTATCAAAAATTGTCAGAAATAATATTGCTATGATATACAAGTATGACTGCAACATTTCTCCACTTCTATTCACACAAAAAATATATTTGACAATAAACAATGAACGCAATGAAATTCTATTAGAGTTAAAGGAACGAAAAAAAAGTTATTTTGTTTGTTAGATAAACCAAACGAATGAATGATTTTAAGTCAACTTATTGCAATTTCGATTCATTATCTGTCGATTTGAATTAGAAATCTATTAACAATTATAATTACAACTAACATTGCTATAATTATTGAAAAACATTGAAAATTCCTATTATGTAAAAGCTGAACCTAGTCGTGACGTGGGCAAGTTTTGTTCAAGTAGACCAATTTTGCTAATTATGACACCTACGCACAGTGTTGTGGATCACAAATCTAATGGGACAAAATTAATAAATTGCGTAGAGTTCACTTCTCACTTATGTATTAAACAAAAAAATGAGTTCAAATTTATAAATGGTTGTAAAAAATCAACTTTTTTTTAGAAAAAAAGTTTTTTTTTTAGTAAAATGACGCAAAAAGTAAATAGTTCACACTGTCAACAAAAAATATACTTTTAAGATAAGAGATTGGTTTCTTAAATACATGCTCTGGGATTATTTGTGGTTATATACAGGGTGGGCCATGAGGGTGTTGGCGGTTTAAATATTCAATTAAAAAAAAACTACGAAACATAAAAAAAATATATTTGTATTTTTAAAAAGTAGAAGCATGTGAATTTTTAAGACTTAAAAATAATGTTGTCCAAATGGCTTCCCTCGACTGCTTGACACTCTTGGAACCGAAGTCGCAAATTTTGGAAAACTCGTTGAAAAGTTGTTCTCGGTATTTTGTTACTTTCCTGAATAATGTTCCTCTTCAACTGCTCTAAATTGGTCGGATTATTCTCGTAGACTACCGATTTGAGGTAGCCTTATAGAAAATAATCGCATGGAGAGAGATCGGGGCTACGTGGGGGCCATTCAATATTCCCCCTCTTTTCGAAATGAATTTTCCAGGAAAAACATTTTTCAGCAGCTCTATGGATACCCTAGCCGTATGACTTGTGGACCCATCCTATTGAAACCATATACTCGAGGTATTGCCTTGAAGTTCTTGCAAAGCTGGCACCAAAAAGTCTGCTAGCATGTTGCAATAATTGTTCGCTCTAACCGTCATCGCATGCCCTCTTTCGTCCTCAAAAAAGTATGGTCCAATAATACCGGTTGACGTTATCCCAGCCCACACGACAAGCTTAGGGCTGTGAAGTGGACGTTCATGCAAGCGTCGGGGATTAGTCTCGGACCAGAACTGACAATTTTGCTTGTTCACATGGCCATTAAGGTGAAAATTGGCCTCATCACTAAAAATCACGTTGTTGAAATTGTTGAACCGCTCTAGCATCAAATTGACAAAGTTAAGTCGGTTATTGGCATCATCGGGTTTTAATTCTTGGACTATCTGAATCTTATAAGCCTTAAAATGCAAATCACGTTTCAAAATTCGTCGTAAAGCTGTTCTTTTGACATCTAAAGACTGACTTCTCTTACGTGTTGACTGTTGCGGATTTCGCTGAACTGAAACACGAACACGCTCCAAAATGTCGGCTGATCTTGCAGAAACTGGGTGACCACGAACCGTAATTGGTACTGTTGAGTCGGTTGTTTCGAATATTCTGATCTATTTTCGTATCACATTGGCGCTTGGAACTTCACTTAAATCGTGTAAACCGTGTTCATGCCGATACAAACGTCGTGCAGTAATCACTGATTTATTGTTTTCGTAATACGCTCGGGCTCAAAATGCACGCTGCACTCCCGTGTACGGCTCCATGGCGACTAAATTTCCAGGAAGTGGCGCAGCGAACAACATATCCCCCGCCCCCCGCGCCGCGCGTTACCGAGAAATTGAAGAATTAAATCACCAACGCTCATATGGCCCACCCTGTATATACTAATATTTACGTTGAATACAACTAATTAATCATATAATAAAATTATTATTTGAGTTTTTATGAAAAGAGTCGGATGTAGTAATTTTTAGTATTAAAATAATTTTAATATTTTTAACAAATATTTAATAGTAATTGTTTTATTCACTTGCTTACTTAATGATACAGATAAAGCATATAAATACACATAGAGATTTTAATTTAGTCAATTTCAGACCCATCGTGAAAAGATTCTTTCAGTTCATCAATACCAAATAAAACTTCTTTTTGAGCCAAACAATGCCTTTCAATGGTATGATTCACTAATGACTGGAGTGAAATTTTTGCATGCATCTCAGTGATTTCTGTTTTAGCTGGATAACAGTTTTTCTTAGCTTTTTGAACATTAGTGTAGGAGGTCAAAAGATTTTTGCATTTTGTATTGAGTTTTATCCGAATAACATCGTATTGATGTTTCGACAAATTAGCATCAACCATTAAAGATAAAGCTTCATCGGGAGAAAGGCTCCTTTAAGGCTCAGAGCTAAATCTCTTGCATACCTTTTTCACTTCCGTACTTTTACTGGATGAAGAATCCGATAGATTTTCACAAAACTGGCTGACTAGCTTCAATAATTTCTCGATGGTCAGTTGAATCTAAAAGGTTTTGGATCTTTCTTTTTTCGATTTTTCACTACAGTCATCAAAGATTTTCGGTTTTCTCCCAGCTTTTTCACAACTTTTCGGTAGTAAACTTTTAGGCAATATACATATATACAGTTCATCAAGCCAAATTGAATTTGATGTTAAGAAACGGTCACGATGTCTTCCCCATTTTATCCATTTTTCGGCTAGCTTAAAACAACTAATATTTATGTTTGCCTTAAGATTTCTTTTCACGTCTTCTGGTATTTACTGAAGATCATGTCTAACCATTATTAATGTCAATAAGGCGTCTTTGCAATGTATTTTGGGAGTTTTTATCCATTCTTCAAAAATGTCCTTTCTCGAAAGAATCATACTGGAAAAGTTAACAAAATGTATGGCAGTCGCAAAAATGCGCAAGATATTTTTGATTTACCTTAAAGCGAATACTTGAAAGATTAACCAAAATATAGATTTACACCGGAACTATGCGGAATAAATAGCTTTAACTCTACTTGAAGAAAGGAAATATTTTGTTTTTTGCGCTTTCTTAACTTCTCCCAAAAAAAAAAAAAAAAAAAGAATTTAATACTTACAATGGAAATATTTCAATGAAAATTGTAATATATTTTCTTGAAATAAAGCTTGATAATAAAAAAAAAAAAAATTATGACAATAAAATCAACGTAGACTTGTTAATCACAGAACAAAGTTTTACAAATAATACGCTTCTCTTTGAAATCTGAATGCACCTGTTGACAACAACTAACTTTAAAGCTCAATTTTTCCTAATCAGAGCTAAAAACAAGCAAACAAAAACTGAATTATAGTTAGCTATTGTATTGAGATGCTCATTAAACGATCAGAAGAAATATTGCCAGACATTTTTTTTAATTTTTTGTAGCAAGATTTGTGAATTACCACAGTGTGCTACGACCAACAGTGTAGAGGATGCTCCACAAATTTGTGGCTGGACAAGTGCGTGTATCGAAAATGTCTTATTATTATTAATTATGTTTTGATTTTGTTTGTATTTTCCAATGGCAGCATTCATAATCAAGGTGATTACTTAAAGATTACATGGATTTGGGTAGTTCTTTCCAATATAATGGGTTTTCCATTTTTCAGTTAAAAAAAAAAAACAAATTAAATAAAACACACATTAAGCTATAATCGAAGAAGCTTGTATTTCACTATAATGCTTGGACTTTGCCTCTGGATTGGTTGCAGCAGTGAATCTTTTTGGAGTAGTTTTCGACTACTATTTCGCACATTTCGGGCGGTATCTCCGCGATAGCGTGATGAACGTTGCTTTTCAAATACTCCAACGCTTGGAGATTATCCGCGTAAGCAGGATCTTTGATGTAGCTCTATAAACAAGAGTTTGAAGGCGTCAGATCGCATGATCTTGGTGGCCATTTGACGCCACCAAACTGCGAAATTACGCTTTCTGGAAACTTCTTATGTAATAAAGCCAAAATCAGTCGTGTTGAGTGGCTCGTGGCACTGTTTTGTTGAAACCACATATCATCTAGTTCATGATCCTCAATTGAAAATAAAAAAAGTTAGTTATAATACGGTAATAGTGCTCTGGATTGATGGTAAAGGTTTCTCCGGCGTCATTTTCAAAAAAATTCGGCCCAGTGGCAACCCCACACCTAATACATGGCTTTTTTACAATTACTTCCGGGTTCTGCGAGCTCCACATCTGACAATTTTGTTTGTTGACATAACCACCGGGTAAGTAATGAGTTTTATCGCTGAAGAAAACTTTGTTTTAAAAATCAGCTTTGAAAGCCTGTTGCTGTAGCACCCAATCAGCATATCTAGGGGGCTATAAATGGCCAGCTGGCTTTAATTGTTACTTGGGTTGAATGGATGGAGGTGCAAGTCCGAATGCTAAATACGCCATAATGATCCATTAGGTAGGGCAAATTGCTGAGAACACCGTGTAATCCACAAATTCGGTTTAACCGCCACACTTTCAATATCAGAAGCGATATTTTTGGCAGTACGTACATTGCGATGATGTACAGGCCTGACGACATCTGTATCGCTTCCCGTCTCTTCAAATTTCAATTTTCTTGCACAGTAATTCGATTAGGATGACCATAATTATCCTGTAATGCACGAAAAGTGCTCCGATTTGAATTACCACTCTTGTAGTAAGTCTTAAATATTTTCACACGTTCTTTATATATTGAGTGCTCCATACTCGTAAATGTCAAACCTTCCATTAAATAAAGGTTTACTTTACTGACAGACTCACTGAATGGATAACTGTTTATTCCGTACATAATGCCAAGGTCCAAGTATCACAATTAATTAAAAGTTTCATCGAAATCATAGCTTTATGAGTGTTTTATTTAATTTAGCGTTTGAATCCCAAAAATGCATAGCTCTTTTAATTAATAAGTAAATGGTATAATTTGTAGAAAAAAAAACTTTTTTTTGAAAAACGTTATTTTGTTTCGAAAGTGGTTTCAGTTCTTTTATTACAAAGTTTTTCTTATTACGCCGATTTTGCTCTATTTTGAATTTATCCTTATATAATCTAGTGCGAAATTTCAATCCATTTACTCGAATAGGGTTGCAACAGGAATTGGAATGAACGAAAGTGCTTAGATCAATAGAAATGTGTATTTTAAGCAATATGAGATAAATAATTCTAGTTGTTATTGAAGGAATGACAAGATAAAGATGACCTATACTGTAGTGTTGGCAACAATACGCAGTGTCGCTGATATAAATAAAAAAAAAGATATAAAATTTTTAAAAAGATATAAATTTTTAATGTACATTAAATAAATTTACTATATTAAAACTTAAACGAAACTGAACTGTTGTGAAACTCCCTGATTTACTTTTTGGCAAAAAAAGTGTGAGATGCGAAAACCAAGAGGTGTCTGCACCTATCTTTATGGGAATTTTTTCACGGAAACGCCAAAAACAATATAATATTACTGAATGATGGTTTGAATCGACGGAAAAAATGCATAATTCACAATAGTACCACAGATTTTAAGGTGTTTTAGGGTCTTTTTTTTCAAAAAAATTTGTACTTTTGGCACCAATCAAAACTTGATGCTTCTGACACCAAAAACATTTTCTAAAATAGTTTTGACTAATTCGTTTAAAATGCCGGCACCAGGAGCATCATTGAACTTTCATCGGTAGATGTTGATGGCCGTCTCCGTATTTAGCTCTTTCTTGGCCTAGTTTGAGCTGTTTATGTTGCTCATAAGCATTTTATTTCAACAAACTCTGTTCAGCAAAGGCCGTCTGCATTATTTAAAATGTTTCTACACCAGAAAGTCCATTTCTTAGACCTAACCAAAACAAGGCTCGTTATTAGAAATTATTGTAAAATTTTCTACTAATTGGTGTATACAAAATGTTTAATCTCTTAAATTTTTTATTTGTGAAACTTAAATAAGATATCACCTTAAACTTTTGGACAACAATCTTCCACATGCAACATACAAATTGAATTACCTAAATTGTTTTAGTTGTTAATTGAAATTATTGTTAAATTATTTGGATAATCATAATTAGCTTGAAGTGAATTGACTGCAAAGGCCACCTAAATTTAGCGAAAGCTTTCTGGCCTACATAATATACTACTTTTTGTCAATATTTCAGGCGATAGATTTGCATCTTCTTCTTTATGGACTTATTTAGGGCTGCCAAAAACTGTGACTTATTCAAATAAACGCTATGCTCCAGATGTCCCAAACGAAAGAAGTATGGAGCAATAAAATCAGGCGTTATTTTTGTGTTGCTGTACCTTATGCGCATCTGCATCTTTTGTGATGACGTCGCTTATAACTGATATACAAGCGTTTACTTGTCCGCAACATTTGGATAGAATATATTTAAATTTTCATTTCTGGAATACATAATAACGATTTGTTTTTTTTTTGTTTACTTGACCACAACATTTGAATAGAAAATATTTAAATTTTCATCTCTGGAATACACAATAACGAAATTTAAATTCTACCGAAATTCCTTTTTTTCTGGTTCAATAACGTAATATATTTATTGCTTTCTCTAGAACACATTATTATTGCCACCAGCCGTAAATTTATTACAATATTCAGAGACAAAACCGTAAAATTCTCCAAACAGTTTTTGGCAATTCTAATTTTCCACATAATTTCCGCATTTCATCAGTACTTTATTGAACTATACGTATGAGTGATATGAATACAAATATGTACAGTTGTGCGTCATTGGGCATTACTCATACGTTAGTTAACGAAACCGGCCAGCATTGAGTAAACTTAAGTTTTTAATTAAAATGCGTTTATTTGTAGAGAACCCAAATTCCACAAATTGGGTTTGAATTCAAACATCCATACATTTCAATTTCCATAATAAAATATTAATTAAAAATAAAATAGATATTTTACCTTTTTTTTTGTTTTTGTATTTTCAGATTTTCATATCAGTTTCATGGCATGAAAAATTGTTATTTTCTACATCTTTTTGTAACTAAGGTAAGTTTGTAGTTGTTGGCATACTTGGATGACACAAAATATACGACAGCTTAATAATTCATCAATATATAAATATATAAAAAAAGAATAAATATATAAAAAGAATATATAAAAAAAGCAAAGATAAAAATTAAATAAAAATGAACAACTTCAAAATATTCCATTACATTTCTTCCACATGAAAAAACCGGATTGTTATGAGGAATGTGTTAAGCTGTAAAACGGTATTTGTGCGAGAATTCATTTTTGTTTTGTTATATTTGGTGCGAATTTGTTAAAAAAGTGTGATAAAATCGATTTGTAGGTTTATAGTATAAATTTGTTAATCGTTTTTGTTATGGCGCATAATATGAAATGTATAGAAATATTATTAGAAATTGCCTAGAGTGGATATTTTGTATCTGGTGGTCCCTGTTAGTTAGCATTGTTCCCTGGCAAACAAGTGTGACTTAGTTTATTGATGTGTAGCTTTTAGAAGGGAATAAAAAAGAATTTAATGCATTTGCCACATCAATTTGTTCACAACAGTTTTTCCAAATTCATTAATTGTCTTCCGAAATTAGCTATAATAAATGTTTCTTCTAACTTTCAATTCGTAAAACCAGGGAACAGACAGCCTATTACTGATATTAAATAATAGAACCACATCAAATAACCGTTAAAATATTCGAAACCGAAATCATGAAATAGTCAATTGCCTTTTTGGTTAATAACGGCATGCCAGTATTATTTACAGCTGATATTTTCGAATAACGCATTTAATCCGTTTTTGAAAAAGTAACCAAATGTGCTAAGCAAGAAAAAATTTGCGTTTAATGAAAATATTATAAAATTGACTAGGACCCTATTGACATTACAAATTTGGAAATCTAAGACAAGTTTTTTTTCGGCTGAAATTGCCGTTACAAGATGCTGGTAATTTGACTATACCAATATTTCATATTTTGCAGTTAGTTGAAACTTTAACCAACTTCACACTAAATTTGAATCGATTGGCTCAGGTAGAAATGAGTCAACACCGATAAATAAACGGAATGTAAGATCTTCCAAAACTATCTGTGAAAGCGTGCACTAAAACCCCAGACATATAATTTTGTGAAATTCACAAGAACCCATTCTTTGGCGGGCATCAACTTGACGAGTTAAGTATAAAGACCTAGAGCTATATCCTTACAAAATCGCGTTTAATGCAGATAATATCAAATTGACTAGCACCTTATTGATGTTACAAATTTGGAAATCTGAGACCAGTTTTTTCCGACTCAGGTCGCTTTTGGTAATTTGGCGATACCAATATTTCATATTTTACTGTTAGCTAAAACTTCTACCAACTTCACACTCTATTGAGATACGTTTTCATATTCTTTCTATAAATCTATGCAACGCTTTTAAATTATTCTCCTGGGACTTAAACTGTAAACTTATGGCAAGATTTGTTTTTCACATCCTCGAAAATTGCCAAATAGTCAGCTTAGCTTTCGAAGGGAGAAGCGATTCAAATTGAATCTGTTCAATCGACTCTTGTGATATCCGTGATGTCCAGGGATCTAGAAAATATCTAGAAGTCAACATGGTGTTAAGCCAGGCGAATATGGTGGTTGTAGTGAGATATTATTTAAACCATAGACTGTCACCAAAACAAAATCAGATCCAGAAATAGCTTTTTTTCAGTCTCTGGAATCCAAGTCAAAAATTTATAAGATTCTTATTTTAATTCAGATAGCCAAATTAGAATTGTATTGAATTTATTTTCTGTTCCATACATTCAAAATCATATTACAAACAATTTTGATTCTGATTCTGTTTTTGAAACGTTTTGTTTCATTTCATTTGTAAATTTTAAATTCAAAATACAGACAAAATATTTGAGTGTCTGTAAAAATTTCTGAAAGCCTGGTATCGCAAATTCAGAAATTAAATTATTTCAACCAGTTTTACTTTCCGCAGTTCAAAGTCAGGACTTTTTCTCTGTCAAGAAACGAAACCGCATTTGGTTTTAGTTCTGATTTGTCAGCGACGTTATCGCTTCAGTTGTTCGAATCAGAATAGCTGTTTGATTTGTTGTTTCGAACCAGAAACAACAGAATGAAACTGCAAATAATTTTAATTCTGATTCAGTTTATGAAGCGTTTTGTTTGTATTTCATTTGTAATTTTTGAATTCAAAATACAGACCCTTCATTAAGGAAGAAGTCCAAAAATACTTGGCTAGAACTTCGTTTCAGGTGAAAAAATGAGTTGCTATTTCGAATACGAATCAGATATAAATTTTTAATATATATTAAATAAATTTACTATATTAAAACTTAAACGAAACTGAACTTTTGTGAAGCTCCCTGATTTACTTTTTGGCCAAAAATAGTGTGAGATGCGAAAACCAAGAAGTGTCTGCATTTATCTTTTTGGCATTATTTTCATGGAAACGACAAACAAATAATATTACTGAATAATGGTTTGAATCGACGGAAAAAAATTCATAATTCACAATACCACCAGATTTTAAGGCATTTGAAGGTCTTTTTTTCGAAAAAAATGTGTACTTTTGGTACCAATCGAAACTTGATGCTTCTGACACCAAAAACATTTTCTAAAATAGTTTTGACTAATTCGTTTAAAATGCTAGCATCAGGAGCATAATCGAACTTTCATTGGTGGATGTTGATGACCGTTCAGAATACTCTCCGTATTTAGTTTTTTCTTGGCCTACTTTGAACTGTTTATGTTGCTTATAAGCATTTTATTTCAACAAACTCTCTTCAGCAAAGGCCATCTGCATTATTTGAAATGTTTCCACAGCAGAAAGTCCATTTTATAGCCAAATTGTAGTCCAAATTTTTTTGATCAACAAAATCTCATCTTGTAAAAGTCACCGAAATCATTGCATTGCATCTTACAAATCCAAGAGTAGCTCCAACACCAACGATGTTTATGATGTGGATTTTTATGTTTATCGCAGTATTTTATTTTGATTTGCTTAAAAAAATTACAAAATTGTATTTGAACTACATGTATTCCGAATGCAGTACATCGGGCTGAGTTTTTGATATCCAGCACTCTTTCGCTTCTAAACTAAAATGCTTGCTTTTTCAATATATTGCGTTAAAATCATTTCGAATGCATGGAACACTATAATGATATGTCAGCTGAAGGCATGATTTTTTGTCCGTGAAGAAATGTGCAACAGGATATGTAAAGCGTGGGTGATGGATAGTTTTACATTAATAAATTATTTCTCTTTATTCATTTACAATACTACCTAGAGGGTTGCAGCGATCATTTATTTCATAATCTTTCGATTACATTGCTGCAAGTCTTAACCTTATCGTTCTATGAGGATATAAACGTTCCTGTATTGCCTATCCGTGGAATACATCTGGATCTTGTATGTATGTATTTAAATATTTAAATAAAATCGGATGCAGAATGATTGAATTTACACAAACTCAAACTAATTTTCGCATAAGAAATTTTAATAATTTGAAAGTTGGGAGATGCAGATTAGAGACCACTGAACAGCTTATATAATATTTGGGTTTGAATACACTAATTAGTGTTTTGAATACACTAATTTACCAATGGCCAATAAAAATGTAAATAATATATCCACATTTAAAAAGAATGTGAAAGATTACCTAAACAAAATTGATGCTTCTTATGTAATTCCAATATTTTCAAAAAATATGAACTCTTAACTAATTAATTAACAGAACTCATTTGTTAATATATTTTACTTGAAATTGTGTATTGTAGTTAACGTGAAACTTGTTGCCAGCATGCCAAATATTATATTGTTATATATTGTACAGAATTTTAAATAGACATCGTGAGAGGACTGTTACAATAAACAAAGTCATCCAAATTCAACGAGGTGAATACAGGAGAACTACTTCCGTATTTGGGTTCTAGAGTATTTGAATTTTTAATAGAGCAACACTTGCCAATGTTAAAACTTTATTAAAAAAAAATGGGTGATTACTTGTGACAGCAATTTACGAGGTCTCCCTTCTCAATCAACTATTCAACATTTAGTGGCTAAATTTGAATCGATTGGGTCAAGGAAAAATGAGCCAACACGGAATGTAAGATGTTTCAAAGCTATCTGTGAGAGGGGGCACGAAAAGCCCAGACATATAATTTTGTGAAATTCACAAAAACATACCTTTGGCGGGCATCAACTTGACCAGTTAAGTGTAGGGACAAGTTAAGTATGGAGTTAAAAAACAAAAAAAAAGGTCATATATAATGCCGAGTGTTTGCTGATTGGGTTCAGTAGGGAATTTAAAAGCAAACTCTAGTCCACCAAAGTTGGGCGTTTTAATTCCGTTGTGCTATTTCTCGTGCTCAATGCCAATAAGCCACAATTGAGCGATGCTAACAAAGTTCACATAACCCAGACCATAGCGCAACTTCAGGCGGATCTTTGTGGCAGTGATATTAAAACTTGGACACCTCTGATCCTTGTCGCAGCTGCAGTTTAAACGGTATCATATTTTATATTGTACAGGCTGGCGCAATAGAACGTGCATATTTAAAAAATATATTACAAAATAAATACAAAAGGTATGGTTAAAATAAATCTAAGGCATTGTAGAGTAATAAATGGAGTTTATTTTTTAAAAATAACATTATCTAAATGGTGACCCTCTCTACGACGGCACTCCTCTAACGGCAAACGAAAATTATTGAAAACTTTCTTCAGTAATACTGGTGTAATGGCTGCCATTTCACCACGGATATTCTCCTTGAGCTGAACGATATTCCTTGGATTATTACTGTAGACTTTGTGTTTGAGGTATCCCCACAAAAAAAAGTCAAGTGGCGTCAAGTCTGGACTACGTGGGGGCCATGGGATATCACCTCTTTTTGAAATCAGTCTGCCAGGGAACATCTGCTTCACCACCGTCATGGAGTCATTTGATGTGTATTAGGTAGCTCCATCTTGCTGGAACCAAGTTCTGGAATTCACTATTCTTAAACTTTCAATTTCTGGAGCCAAAAATCCGTCCAACATCTCAACATAGCGTTCCGTATTAACCGTGACGTTTTGACCCCGCACATTTTCGAAGAAGAAAGGGCCAACTATTCCTCTGCCAGAGATTGCTGCCCATACTGTCACTTTAGTACTATGCAATAGTTTCTGCTGTTTGATTTTGGGATTTTCACTGTTCCAGTAACGACAATTTTGACGGTTTACGAACCCATTCATAAGAAAATGAGCCTCGTCAGAAAAAAGGATATTGTCAAAATTGGAAAATCGATTAAGCATTTCATTAGCAAATGCGAGCCTTGTTATGAAGTCAGACTCTTTCAATTCTTGTGTTAATTGCAGCTTATATGGATGCAGTTTAAGATCCAATGTTAAAATTCGTTGCAAACTTCGTCGCGATAATTGTAAGACAGACGATCTCTTGCGAGTCGACATTTGTGGATTTCCTCGTACTGACTCCATAACTCTCTCAACATTGTCTTCGGTCCTAGATGTGCTTGGGCAACCATTTGCTTGTGGTTTAAATGTTGAAACGGTCTCTTCAAAACGCTTTACCCATATTTTAACTCGGAGCTTCACTAATTCGGCGTAGCCCTTATTCAGCACAATATAGTCGCCCAGTAGCAATATATGAACGAGAGTTCTCGTAAAATGCGCGCACGCAAAATGCGCGACGCTTTCCGTCGAAGTGATTCATAGCGACTAAAACTCCATGAGCCCGCCCGCGCCTTTTCTACTCCGCAAAAAAAGATGATGCAATATGCACGTTCTATTGCGCCACTCTATATTATATTTAATGCCATTTGTATGACATTCAAACAAAGGAGGAAAATTCTTTGATATCTCACATGTATCTTATTTTATTAAATTGTAACATCAACCATAGCAAAATGTTTTATTAAAGTACCAAAAAGTTGAATATACTTTGATTGTTCACAGATTCTGCCAATAATGCTATTGAAGGTACCGGACTCATAGTACTTTGCACATAAGCAACTATTCTACTTCACTCACTACTATTGGTTCCAACTGCTTAGTACCTAAAATTATTATGAAAAAATAAAAAAATTTCTTTTCAAAACGGTTTAGTTTAATAAAAGCTAATTAAATTTAAGCTTTCGAAAGTTTCCACCAATTTGTGATTATTAATCTGTTATTAAGTCTCTTACCGTACTTTGAAAATATTAGCAACCCTTTTTATTCCGTTTTTTGTATTTACTCTGAAAAAGGGTCACAAATGCTAAGCAACTTTTCGCAAGGCACTCCTCATTTCCAGGCGGAAGATACGAGTATGTTCAATACATTGCAACCACATCCACCCAAAATTACCACAAAATTTCTGTTTTACCTCCTCCCAATAAAGTTTCATTATTTGGACGGATATTAGCTGATAGCAAAGAATATTGTGGCAGTCTTATTAAAATAGGATAATTTCCATAGGGTAGCAGTGGTTTTGGGGGAATAGTGGTTTTAGTAAAGTGGTTAGGGTAACACAGTTATCTCAATTCATAACTGAATTTTAATTTTGGGCAATTTTAAAAATTTCTTTAATGATTTCATAACCCCTACATCAAATTTTTGTTGGTGGTGGAGGAATTGTACAGTAGAAATGTGTATGTTTGTGCCATGCAGGAAGGCTATGCTAAAAGTCCGTCAATGTTTAAGTTATTGCTTAATATCACGTTTAGAGATTTTCTATATTTTTCGGCTGTATGTAATGAATGCATTCGGCTATAGAACTTTAAATTAAAATCAATAGAGAAATTTCAGTCAAATGAACTAACAGTATGCAGTTTCAACAAGATGGTTTTTTGGCTTTATTGTATGAGAAGTTTCTACAGAGAGTAATTTCACGTTTTGGCGACGTTAATTGGCCACCAAGGTCATGCGATTTGACGCTGTTAGACTTTTTTTGTGTGGGGCTACATCAAAAACCGTGTTTACGCGGATAATTCCCAACTATTGGAGCAATTAAAAACCAATATTCGTCAAGTTATCGCCGAGATACCGCCCGAAATATGCAAAAAATTGGTCGAAAATGACCTCAAAAGGATCCACTGCTGCAACCAGTTCAGAGAATGTATTGTATTTCGTATATAATGGCACATCCAAGCATTATATTGGAATGAAACTTGCATCGAAATCAAACCTTTATATGCGGTTTATTTAACTTTTCTTTTGAAACTGAAAAATGGATAACCCGGTAGTTTTGTGCTTGTGTTGGCATAAAATGTGAGTGACACCAGAAGGGGTACGACAAATCGCTAGTTTCTTATACAAAAATACTATGAATTAAAAATCTATGAAAGAAGTAAAATTATAACTTCCTGAAGTCCTTTGCGTATAAATTTTAATGGGTTTACTGATATTTGCTACATCGGCCAATTTGTTTGTGTGGCACTCTAAGGTAGCGGAAATTTAGGAAATTTTCATTCGTAGCACCAAAGGCTTGGTAATTATATTATACTTAAATAAATAAATAAATATGAATTTAGTAATATTTGGGCTGATTTACGTGAATTGTTCGAGAATTGTTGTGGCGACAACTAATTTGCATGTAGTTGTTAAAATTAATACATGTTACCTTGAATCCATTTCAAACTTTCAAAAATTGTGGTTTTCTCCCAAGAATACGTAATGGTCCTTTAAACTTTGTAAACAAGATCACACCTAATCCAAACATGAGTACGTTTGAATAAGTCTTAGCTGAGAAATGAAGATGCAGTAAAGTGGTTGGATGCCGCAACAGTTCTTAGTTGGGATGTAGTCTGGCGCAAATTTTTAATCTTTTCACATTCATTAATTTCTGTGATTAGACGAAAGAATTCTCCAGGTACTCTGATGGATTCATCGTAGACAATTTCACTCGATGAAGTACTAATATCTACTTTCATCGATGATCGTATTCCAAGTAAAACAGTAAGTTGTGCCTTTGTCTGCTAAGGATTCGAATGGCAAATAGCCGACGATTTCAAGGGGCTATGCGGTTCTTCGACCATGTCGTTGGCTTGAGGGTGATACGAAGTACTGAATTCCAATAGCAAACCGAGATATTTTGTCAATACTCAAAATGCTATCGACGTGAAGTGTCTTCCACAGAGTCCACGGGGGTTTAATGTGAGTCTCGCCGTGAAGACCTTATCCACGGTGTGCGGCACACTGGACATATTACAATGCGATTGCGAAAGCTCCCCTGGAATTATCAACTAGTGAAGTAAAACTTTGACTATATTGGAAAATGGGCTGCCAATTTTGGTCCTACCACAATTGTCAGCCCTTTCTTCTAGCCAGAAGATACCAAATTGATGATGCTAGTATGGAACATAATCCCCATTGGCGGGGAGTGAGGCCTATCTTACCATCTTTGCTACTCTATGGGTCTGTAGCACCCGGTTGCAATGCAACTCCACATTCGAGCACAAAGTCTCTACTAGCAATTTTGGCATCAACCCAAACCCGCGTGATGCTCTTATTAGGCATCCTAACTGTCTTCCACAGTTGATCAGTATGGTATCAGCACATCCGGCGGGAAAATTGTCATAAATTCCGCTTGCTGTTATGCCTGCCAATGGAGTTGCCTCTAGCCATCTACAATATCGATCAGTAAGAATATACCAGTCACCTTCCGATTGTGGCAAATCGCCCACTATGTTTACATGCACATCAGTAACATGTTGAGTAGAGGCCAAAAATGTTCCAATTGGAGCCTTCGATTGACGGAAAATCTTTGACGATTATTATTGAAGACAACATTTGGCCCAAGTGTTTACATACGAATTACAGGATGTAGTTTACCTCTGACATAATATGTGTCAAATATGACTGAATTCAATACAGTTTGTTTGAAAATATGTAGTTAAAAATATGTGGCTTAAATTAGTATGGGAGGTGTTAGAAGTGCCTTGGTTATATGTTACATTTTTTTAAATTTTCGCAAAGAATTATAAACTAGCAGAGCGAACCTATACAAAGGCTATATCAAGGCAACTGCAGCTTTTCAATTGGTAATTACAGAGGAAAAATTGAACATACAAAATCGGTTAATTTGCAGTGCAGTTACGATTGTATATCTTACTTAAAAATATTCCTATTGCTATGAAATGCAGACTTCTTCAACTATATAATTCAATCTTTTAAAATTACATACCTCAGCAATTTAAACTGGGCTGAATTGTACCGGTTTTAAAATCTGAATGTGGCGAAAATTTACTAAATTCTTATAGGCCTGTTTTGCTGACCTAATGTTTGGCAAAAACCTTAGAAAAATTATTTGCAAATAGACTACGGCTCAATATACAGGGTGGACCATAAGAGTGTTGGCGGTTTAAATATTCAATTAAAAAAAACTACGAAACATAACAAAAATTTATTTGTATTTTTAAAAAGTAGAAGCATGGGAATTTTTAAGACTTAAAAATAATGTTGTCCAAATGGCTTCCCTCGGCTACTTGACACTCTTGGAACCGAAGTCGCAAATTTTGGAAAACTCGTTGAAAAGTTGTTCTCGGTATTTTGTTACTTTCCTGAATAATGTTCCTCTTCAACTGCTCTAAATTGGTCGGATTATCCTCGTAGACTACCGATTTGAGGTAGCCCCATAGAAAATAATCGCATGGAGAGAGATCGGGGCTACGTGGGGGCCATTCAATATCCCCACTTTTCGAAATGAGTTTTCCAGGAAAAACATTTTTCAGCAGCTCTATGGATACCCTAGCCGTATGACATGTGGCCCCATCCTGTTGAAACCACATCCTCGAGGTATTGCCTTGAAGTTCTTGCAAAGCTAGCACCAAAAAGTCTGCTAGCATGTTGCAATAATTGTTCGCTCTAACCGTCATCGCACGCCCTCTTTCGTCCTCAAAAAAGTATGGTCCAATAATACCGGTTGACGTTATCCCAGCTCACATGACAAGCTTAGGGCTGTGAAGTGGACGTTCATGCAAGCGCCGGGGATTAGTCTCGGACCGGAACCGACAAAATTCTTGGACTATCTGAATCTTATAGGCCTTCAAATGCAAATCACGTTTCAAAATTCGTCGTAAAGTTGTTCTTTTGACATCCAAAGACTGACTTCTCTTACGTGTTGACTGTTGCGGATTTCGCTGAACTGAAACACGAACACGCTCCACAATGTCGGCTGATCTTGCAGAAACTGGGCGACCACGAACCGTAATTGTTACTGTTGAGCCAGTTGTTTCGAACATTTTGATCCATTTTCGTATCACATTCTGAAAATTGCAAAAAACTGGACGTTCCAATGCACATTCCCCCTACAAGAAAGCAAATTAGACCTCCGTGATTATTTAGTTTTGACAGCATCAACACCTTTTTACACCAATTAAATATAAAAAAAAACACCTAAACGTAGTAAAATTTAAAATTTTACATAACAGTATATTAGAAGATATGGCGACATACAAATTCATTTACACAGATGGCCCTAAATCGGAGAATTGCGTTTGTTACGGTGTGATGTACAACCTTAGGACCACAAAAACATCTATACTACCCAACTACACTTTCGTCCTTACCGCAGAACTAATTGCAATATATAAGGCTATCAATTTTATCTCGAATGAAAAAGGAAAATATGAAAGCTGCTCTATTCACTATCAGCTATACAAATTATTACAAATATTTCCAACAACAATTTCAATTGCTCCCAAATTAGGTCCATCCTAATAATAAAACATCCAAATGTCACCATTATTTGGACACCTGGACATGGTAACATAGAAGGAAACGAGTACGCTGACTCTATCGCCAAAAAAGCTCTCAAATCACCATTAATCACAACAAATAGTTATAGTATTCGTGGTAATTCCAAATATTTAAAAATCGAATATATGACAAAAGATCAAACCTTTAATCAAAGTAGCAACTGGTACAAGTCTATCAACCTCTCTAAGCCCGAAACAACTAAATATTTAAAAGAAAACATGCAATATTTTAGAAGAAACAACATTACAAAATTCCTCAGACTCAGGGTTTGGCACACTGAAAGCACGCACGGACATCTCCTAAATATAATCGTACCTAGTTTGGATTACTGCGACTGTAATGTAACGCTACTAAAGTCCGCAGGACATTTATTATCCCAATGTCCGAAATTCCAAAATATCCGGAGAAAAATATTTAAGGATATCTCCTAGCCAACCCTACTACTGAAAACGTTACTCCTTTGCTCTAATATATATATTACGTTTTCTATATAATATCAAATATATACGAGGTGTGATCAAAAAATATACGTCATTTTCAATTTTTTCAAAAAGTATTTGTTTATTCATCAATATGTGTCCCCTTCAAAGTAATCCCCCTCAGATATAATACCCTTATGCCAGTGTTTTTTTCAATGCTCGAAACATTTCTGAAACTCACTTTTTGGTATCGCCAACAACTCCTGTTTCAATTTTCCTTTTATCTCCTCCATCGAAGCAAAATGCTTTCTTTTCATCGGTGTCTTCAGTTTTGAAAAGAGGAAAAAGTCAGCGGGCGCCAAATCCGGTAAATACGGTAGTTGAGGCATGATTGCGGTTTTGTTTTTAGCCAAAAACTCACGCACAATCATCAATGTGTGAGCTGGTGCGTTATCATGGTGCAAAATCCATGATTGGGTTTTCCACACTTCTGTGCGTTTTTGACGAATTGCTTCGCGTAAACGGCGCATAATTTCAAGGCAGTATTCCTTATTGACCGTACGACCTTGTGGCAAGAATTCATGATGCACCACGCCATTGCAATCGAAGAAAACAGTGAGCAAAACCTTAACATTTGACTGAACTTGACGTGCCTTTTTCGGTCTTGGCTCTTCTGGACGCTTCCATTGAGATGATTGGGCTTTGGTTTCAATGTCATAGCCATACAACCATGATTCGTCACCAGTTATGACTTTTTTCAGGTAATCTGGATCGTCGTTGACGACGACCTGAGCGATGTCCATGCGACGTTGTTTTTGTTCAAAATTTAGCAATTTTGGAACAATCTTCGCTGCCGCACGTTTCATGCCTAAAACATCCTTAAAAATTGCTTGGCATGAGCCGAACGCTATTCCAACATCATCAGCAACCTCTCTAGTAGTGATTCGACGATTATCCAAAATCATTTTCTTTACTGCTTCAATGTTTTCATCGGTTGTTGACGTATTCGGGTGAGCAGGACGAGCACCGTCATTGACATCTTCTCGGCCTTCCTTAAACCGGTTATAACACAATTGAAATTGTGTTCTGCTCATAGAAGACCAGCCAAACGCCACAGTCAACATATCAAATGTCGTTGCACATTTAATTTAATTTTTTACACAAAACTTAATACCGTTTCTTTGATCCATTTTTTCGAATAGTAAAAAAATTGAAGAGCACACCAAAACACGACTAACCTTTTTACCTGTCAAAAGCAAACTGACAATCCAAAATGGCTTATATTGTCAACATATATAAATCGAACGTACGTAACTCACGAAATTTGAAAATAGCGGTTATTTTTTGATCAGACCTCGTATGTTGGATTTCACTAGCTTAAGACCTATGTTGTCATAACTTTGTTATTTAGCTTATAATTTAAATTGTAGCTTATTATGTAAATAAATATATAAATGAATAAATACATAAATAAATACGCTCATTTTTGACTACAGAGTAAAGATGGAATTTTGAAAAATACGTCAATTTGCTTGAAAGGTATCAGAATCTGTTATTTTGCATGGAAAATTTCAGAGCGGGTGTAGTTAAGTGTTCTACTTTAATTCTAAATTTGACTAAATTTAATACAACCAAGTAAAAGATACGAATTATAGATTGAATTTTGAAAAATGTGTCAATTTGCTTGAAAGATATCAGAATCTGTCAATATGCGTGGAAGATTTCGGAGATAGTGTGGTTAAGTACTCTACTTTGTTTCTAAATTTGACTAAATTTAGTGCAACCAAGTAAAAGATATGGATTAAGTCGGTCATTAATAGGAGAGGTGCCAGAAAAGGCTTGTTTAGCCAGTCGAGTTTTTTCAGAAAATATTTAAATTTGTATAGAAGGAATCAGAAGAAATCGAAATACTATCTGGTGAAATATTACTCTGTGACAAGCTATATAAGAGGCTCTGTGAAGATTTCCAGCATTCGATAATGCTTATGAGCCAGAAGGATAAACATGTCAGAGCCGATATCAGAAATCATGAAACAGGGTTAGTCAAAAGATACTCTGTACTTTAAATGCTTTTATCTGCTTGATAAATTTTTGCCATATCGAATGGTAGAAGTTGTAAAAATAGGTGATTTATTATGACTTAAGGCTGTATTACCAACTAAAAGAGGTTGATTGAACTATAATTGCTTACATAAGGAGGCTTCAATTTTGTTTGGTTTCTTTTCAAAAAATTTAAATTCGAAAAGGATACGTTTTGTACAACGTATATTAATATTTTACTGGTTTATGATATGCATTTTCTTAATTTAACTTCAAAATAACGAATCACACATTTTGTAATATTGATTAATTTTTGATTTTGATTTAATATGAAACTGTGTGCGTCAGTCCATTTACTTCTATCATATTTCATCAAAAAAAAAAAAAAAATTTGAAATATATAAGAATATTAAATAATACCTGATTTGATCCTAATGGTGTTTATTTATATTCAGCCCTGACACTTTTATTGACATTTTTTTCCAACCCTAATCAGTTTTTGTGACAGTAAAATAACGACAACCTTAATCTATATTTGAACATAGGCATAGGTTGATGACAATATTGCAAAGTTGTTATATGAGGGCGGTCCGAAAACTTGCCCACCTAACTAGGAAAACACAAAAAAGTTGTAAAAAATTTTCTTTACTTCTTAGTAAAATCTCCTTTTTGCTCGATACACATTTTTTAACAATATTCAATTAGTTTATAGTAAGAACTATCAAACTCCTTAAAATAGTCATCAACCGCAGACTTCACCTCTTCATTGTTGGCAAATCTTTTACCACTGAGACAATTTTTCAAATATGGAAATAGAAAATAGTCCTAGGAAGCTAAATGTGGCGTGATGAAGCAATTAGAATTTTAATTCATTAATTTTAGCCATCGCAATAGTGGATGAGTGAGGTGGAGCATTTTTTCTTGATGAAACAACAGTTTATTTTCCACCAAATTCGTCCTTTTTTCCATAACTGCATCTCCTAAACGCTATAAAATGCAATAAATGAGGATAATATTCACCGCTGATGTTTTTTTTTTCTATTCTGAAGATAATATATAAAAATAATCCCATGCTCTTCCAAAAAACAGACGCCATGACCTTGCCTGTGGATGCAGCTGTCTTCGCCTTCTTTGGACAGGATTCTCCCCTTCAAGTCCACTACTCTGACTATACTTTTGTCTCATGTGTGTAGTGGTGGATCCATGTCCCACTCATGGGTTTACATGAATGTAAAAATTCGGCTTTATTGTGGTGAAACATTGCCAGACACTTTACTGAAACATCTTCACGATTCGATTTATGCTCCATTGAAAGCAGACGCGGCACCCATTTTGCGTACAGCTTTCTAATCTTCGAATCTTCGGTCAATGTACGATGTAACAAAAGTAGCAATACATAGAGATGTAGGCTTGGAATTGGCTGCAAATTTTGAAAAGAAACATTCTATTCCATACTGTGCTGATGTTGATGTTATTTCAAAAAATGAACCAGCCGTATGACAAAACTGAATGGAGATTATTTGTTGATGGTGCTAAATACAGAGTAAAGGCTCTTCTTTTGCATAATTGGAATGAAAAACCATTCATACCAACTGCTTATTCTATAAACGGCAAAGGAGAATTACGAATCAATGACTGAAATTTTGACATTACTCAAATATAACGATAATAAATGGAAGATTTGTGGTAAACTTACGGTGTGTGATTTAAATTTCTTTGTATATATAGTATGGACCATTGTAAATAACTGTAAATTAATCAGTTTCAGGTCATTGGTTTGTTGACTGGTATGCAAGCAGGTTTCGAAAAATATTGTTGCTTTTTTTTGTCTAGGGGATAGTCGCGCTATATGTCATCATTACGTCAGAACAGAGTGGCCAGAAAGAACTGAGTATTCACAGGGAAGACAAAACATTTAAAATAAACCATTAATTGATCCAAATTGCGTTCTTCTTTCGCCACTGCACATAAAATTAGGCCTTTTTAAGGACTTTGTCAAGGCTCTGGACAGAAATAAATAAATTTGTTATCGGTTTTTCCCAAAATTTCATATGCTAAAATCAAAGAAGGCATATTGTTGGTCCTCAGATCAGGAAGCTATTGAATGATGACAATTTTTCACAATGTTTATTGGAGGAAGAATATGTAGCCTGGAAATCTTTCAAGAGCATGACAAATTGTTGCTGAATTATTGATAAATTATCAGGAATTAGATGCACGAATGTCACTCAAAATGCATTTTCTTCATTCGCATTTAGATTTTTTTTTTCCAAAAAACCTAGGAAAGCGTGCTCACCAAGTTGAATTGAAACAAATTATCAAGGATTTTGGGACAAAAGCATGCTGGGAAACTATTGCTGGACTCTAATATGTGAAACCGAATCAACAAAATACAAACGACGTTCAAATAACGCCATTCACTTTTGAAAATTTGTTGGCTAGCATTTTTAGTAGCTCTAGTCTAGAAATCCAGCCGTAGTGAATCGTTTCCATTAAATATAAAAGTTAAGCCTCAAGATCGTACAGGGAGATTTTTTAAGATTTAAGTTTTTCAGGTTGGCAGCACTGGTTGGAAATGGCGTTCAAACGTCATCTGTCAAAGTGAAAAGTGTACAGTATACTCTGTCAACAACAAATGAGCAACGATTGCAAATAGTTGAAATTTATTATCAAAATTCGTGCTCTGTGACAATTGTGCATCGTTTAATACGACCATCTTATGGTCGTCATAATCGAATTGCTGAATCAACAATTCGTGCTGTTATCTCCGAATTTCGCACCAAATTTACTTTGTTGGACATCAAACCATCGACTCGCATGCGTAGAGTGCGTACCGAAGAAAATATTGCAGCCGTAGCGACCAATTGTTAATGACGATCGTGAAATGTCAATTCTTCGCCATTTTCAGCGATTGGACATGTGTTTCTCAACCACAAGGAACTTTTTTTGCCCCAATTGGCTGAGTTGAAATTGGTTGACATGTGATTTCATCAGGACGATGCTACATGCCACACTGCTCGTTGAGGAATGAACTTGGTGAGCAGCTTATCTCTCGATTTGACCCCCCAAGATCTTGCGATTTAACGCCTCTTGATTATTTCTTGAGGGGTTATGTCATGTCGTTAGTCTATGTGGACAAGCCGAAGACTATTGAAGCCTTACAGGACGCCATAACACCCGTTATTTGTGGAATACAGGCCGAAATGCTCGAAAAAGTGACGAAAAATTGGACCTTCCGAATGAACATTTTCAGATGGAACTTTAAAAGTTAAATGGCAAAGACCAATTTATCGGTTCCAATACAAAATTTTAATGTATGATGCAAATTTTAGAGTTTTATTCGACTTAAAGAAAAAACTACGATTAAAAAATCACAATTTATATCTGTACGTCAGCGTATTTTGTTATGTTATCGTCATCATCTAGCTTCAGCCGATGTGTGGCTTCTTATGGTACAGAAATGTACGGATATCACCAATTCTGAATGTACAGAATTGTTTACGGAATGTGTGTGTATGGAATGTTCTAGTAGCTACATCTGTAACCACAGGGGTTTCGTAAGCTTTTCCCAGTTTTCAAACGTGCAATTTGTCATATTTAGTTGTGAAACTTCTTGCCTGATTTAATTTTAAATAAATATTGGCTGTTTCAAATATCAATTTATATTGCTTTTTTTCAGAAATCACAAGTATCTTTGAAACTGTAGCTTATAGTCTTCCTGCAATGAAGCTTGCTTTCCAAATTACCTCTGACATTTTCCCTGTTTTCTTCTAAAAGTCTAGATTTTTCTTTATATATCATATTTACAATGACGCAGTTTAATTTTCTTTGGAAGGCATAACATACAAAGTTCCGTTTCAAACTTATATCCGACAACGAAAACATTTCAATGAATCAACAATGCGTTAGTATGCAAAGGATGACAACATATTTGAAAATATTCCAATAAATAATACATTACTACCCTCTTTGAAGCCATTATCCTACAATGTCAACTTTTGTTATTTCACAAGTCTGCAATTATGCGCAAGGTCGCACAGCCACTGTCACATTCAAACACTCTGTATCGCAGTTATTACGATGACGAGTGAAAACGTGCAATCATTCTCTTCATCATAAAGGGACGCCAAGAAACACTGACGCGTCTGTCTCTTCGCCTTCAAAGTCATGGCGAATACCGACAGTGACTGTTGAATACTCCGCCTGTGTCAACACAGAAATGCTTAACATTCCAACGACTATGACGTACTTAAGTGTGAGATAAGTATTCAGTTAAATTAAAAGTGGCCAGTAATTGGAAATTAGTAAATTTGTTTTTGTGTGTGTTTGCAATCCACTAAATTCTCAATTTTGTAAATGTATTCGCTGTTTTGTGGACAGTTCGTTAGGTTTTCAAACCGATATTACAAATAAAATAATTTTGTAAATGATCTAAAGAACTAACTTTCTTTCCTACTTTCTTCCTTATTTTTCTTTTCTTTTGAAATTTGTCCGTAAAGTTGATTGGCTGCTGATGACTAAGTATTTGGCGATACGTGAGTGGACTTCTTAGAATATTAAGTTTTCCAGATATTTCTTACAGTGTAATTATGAAACTATTCTACGTTTATTTGTGTGTGTGTGACAAAAATGGATTTTGTCAATTTGTACAGTCATGTTGTTACAAAATATTCATGTTGATTTATTGTTTATAATATAATTTAAAAATTGTGTTTTCCACAAGGGAGTTCATTAGGAGTGGTAGTAAGATGGGCCAAGTAGGCAGAAATGAAGTTCTGTAGAGTGTACCGCCGAAAGCGAGTCTTATTTCGGATTAAAAAATATCAGATTGACTGTTGTGAATAGAAAATAGGTGCAGTTAAAAGAATATTTTTAATAGATGGTCTAAGTAATCTGTATCTCATTTTGTAGAAAGAGCATTATAAAAATATAATATAATTTCAAAATTATGTTTTCCACAAGGAAGTTGATTAGGAGTGGTAGTAAGATGGGCTAAGTAGGTAGGAATGAAGTTCTGTAGAGTGTACCGCCGAAAGCGAGTCTTATTTCGCATTAAAAAATATCAAATTGACTGTTATAAATAGAAAATAGGTGCAGTTAAAAGAAACACTGTATATTTATGAAAGATGGTTTTGGTAATCTGTATCTCACATTGTAGAAACTACATTAGAAAAATATGATTTCGTACGTAAAAAACTGGTTAGGCAGATTGCATGACTCAGTATTGTTTTAGGGCGTGACAAAGATGGACACCAGCAAAGTTAAAATTCACCCTATTTTACAATTTTTCATCGATAAAGGCTAAAACGCAAGCAAGGCGGGTGAAAGTATGAATAGTGTTTATGGTCCTGATACTATATGCATAAGAGCCAATTACGCCCAAATTTGGTTTCGTCAATGTCAACGATGTATCACGATAAAATAATGGAAATAGTCAAATCCGACTGTCCTGTAAACACTGCTTCAATTATCCAGGAGATGCATCATTTGAAACCACTTCAATAACGATAAATCAGATTCTGATATAAATCAGATTCTGACGGGATTTGGACGAAATGTACCTCGTCACTAATCTTTGCTCTTAAATATAGTTTTAATTCTTCATTTAAGGAAGGCAACATTATTGATAGATAGAAGTCGGCGTTCATAACATCAACTTTTAAAGATGGTAAGAAGAATGCTGTTACGTGTTACAGACCGATTTCCAAACTAACAAATGTTTCGAAAATTGTTGAGTGTATAATTTATAAGAAATTATCTTTTCTTACAAAATCGATTATATCATCATCTAAGAATGGATTTCATCCTGGTAGATCTACCACAACAAATTTAACCATTTTCACAGGATATTGTATTTTATCATTTGAACTTGGACATCAAAGTGAAACGGTTTACACCGATTTCGCCAAAGCATTTGATAAAGTATTTCATAGTGTACTTTGTGCTGAATCTATCTATGTTATTCATTCCATTCAATCTATGTTACTCCATTCCTTGATCTTAAATTGGTTAAAATCGTATTTATCAAATAGAATATGCAAAGTCGTTATTAGTGGTTATGAATCTCTTCTGCATTTCCAAACATCTGGCGTGCCGCAGGGTAGTATTTTGGGATCTTTGTTGTTTAATTTATTTATTAATGATATTTCTAACTGTTTTAAAAAAGTAAACTTTTTTTTTTATATGCAGATGACTTAAAAATATATCACAAAATTTCAAATATTTCGGAGACTCCACATATTCATAACGATTTAGATAATCTTCTTAGGTGTTGTTTTTGATGCGGCGCTGACTTTCACCTCGCATGTAAATTACACTCTCCCTAAAGCTTATTCTATACCTGCGTATATTAAAAGAAATTGCTCTGATTTCACTGATCCACATACGAGTACTTTAAAAATAGTGTATACTTCCTATGTAAGATCAATGTTGGAATATGCCTCTATTGTTTGGAGTCCCCTTTGCCAAGTCAACATATCACGCATAGAAAGATTTCAACGGGTCTTTCTGAAACTTACTCTCTCCTCAATTAACTTTGGTGATTTTGTGCCTCCTTATATTTCCAGATGCTGGTTACTGAGCTTACAGCCATCGCAATATCGCCGTATTTATCATACCTTGTTATTTGTGTTCGATATATCTGTGGTCACAACCCGTAACAGCCTAACTTGAGTTAGGACACAATTGAGTTATTAGCACCATCGTATTCATCGTATCTAAATGTGTTTCCTCTAAATTTTTCATGTTTGTATCTCTTCTAGGATGGCAATTAATCCTAAAAAACCTAATAGCTTAACTTATTTTTCTAAATGACTGTTTTGGCATAACTGCCTCAGTCAATTTAGGATTACAACAAATATAAACATTATTTTTTCATCATTGCCTAAATCAACTTAAGTCGTTAATCCAAAAAAATAAAGAAACAATTTTATTTTCCTAACTTGAGTTAAGCTCTGAATCTGAAATATTTTGACATAGAATAATAATTTATGTCAATTTAGGCGCACTTAAAGTTTTTTATTTAATCTGGAATAATAGCCTAACTCAACTTGAACTTTTTGACTTTCTTTCGTTCAACAATTCATGTGTCTTTTTTCTTCAAGTGTCTTTTTCGATAATATCTTTTGACTGCGAGAATAAACAACTATTTTTTGTTAACAACTAAGTAAAGAAATTCGTTTCCTTGGAATCTGTAGCAAAGTTTTCCAAAAAACACCTCCTGATTTTCAGTGAAGATTCAAAACTTTAAACTCACGTACTGAAAATATTAAAAAACAGACTTAGGCTGTTATGGGTTGTGACCACAGATATTAGCTGGTATACGTTAATTGATTGTTCTGAATTATTGTCGCTTATACTGTTTTATGTTCCACCGAGATGACTTATCATCATCATCATATATTTAATGTGAGACGTCATTTCACAAATTATGGCCAACATAGTGCTTTGAATCGCGGATTTATTGAATTCCATATCCTACATGGGATTGCAAGAAATGAATACCCAATTCAACACCTAGAGTTTTGTATGTCTAGAAATAACTTTAAACGATTCCTTTTTTACATATTTAAAATAAAATAATGTACATATTTACATAACTTTCTTGAAATACGTTATGTGAATTCTTAGTCTGTAAGGATTTATATGTCCATAGACCTAAATAAATGAAATGAACTCGTTGTCACATGAGTTGACGCAAAAAAATCTCATGGAGCGAATTTCCAGTTGTAAAATACTACTGAATCACGCCAAATTCGACCCATTACTGAAATGGATGGTGACTGGTGATAAAGAGAGGATTATTTTCTACCACGTCAAGTAAAAAAAGCTTGGGGTTAAATCGTGTTGTGTCGCCGCAAATGAAAGCGAAGCGAGGATTGACGGTCTGGCAGGTTTTGCTGTGTAAGTGGTGGGATTGGCAGGGAATCATTTACTATAAGTAACTCCTCTATGGCCGTGCTCCTAATTCTGACCTGTACTATTAATAATTGAACAACTATCACCTAGAAACAGTTAGCTGAGGCCAGTAGTAGAAGACAACATCAAAAGCTCCCGGGTTCGCTTCAGAGATTCATATGCATCCTTCTCATAGTCCGGACTTAGGCACTATGTGATAACCGCCTGTTACTGTCTGTATCTATTTTGTTGATGAATGGCTTGAATTAAGACTGTCTCAGTTTTATGCCTGTAGGGATGGCAGTTTCTATGAGAGAAACATACTGGAATTACTCTCAAAGTGATAATAAGTTACAGAACTAAACGAAACATATTTATCTCAAATCGGTTCATACTAACTATGCTAAATATAACATCCAATATCAGCAAAAATAATAGATTTCTTTTAACTATAGCTTATGTTTTACTAATCCGAAATAAAGATGAGGTTTTTTGTATTAAAGCAGCACTCATGCGGCGACAAATGCAAATATTGGAGTACAAAAAAAAAAAAAAGTTAATATATTTTATACAAATTTGGATGTAATGGTAAATTTATAGATGACAGAGCCAGAACTTGCGGTTTTGCAACTTATTTTGAATTTGTAATTGTAGGTGTAATTTTAAAAAAAGACCATTTAAACTTATTGTATCGCCTTCAAAATAAGACGCTTCCCAACTAATACATTTATGCCAGAATAATGCAATCATTAAAATATTTCTTTAACGCATTTTAATGCTAAATATTTCAGTTAAGTATGCCAAAATAATGCAATCATTAAAACATTTCTTTAACGCATTTTAATGCAAAATATTTCAGTTCTCGCCATGAGCTCTCCTTCATATCTTTCATGGACTTAAAATGGCCACTTTTAAGTAGTGATTTGAGTTTCAGAACGAGAAAAAAAAGTCAACTCCAGCCATATCAGTTGAACACAGTGGCTGTTTGACGATGTTTATTGAATTTTTGGCTGAAAATCCCACAAACAATGATAGGTTTTTGAGATAGTGAGTTATAGTGCAGCACAAATTTGGCATTTTTCTCTAATTTGTTTCCCAAACGCCATATGAACCCCAGATAATATTCTTTGTTTAACGCCTGATCTTCTGGCAAAGAAAACAGTAAATATTACATTGTCTTCAATTGACTTTGATGTGATGTTTTAGGTTTCAGCTCAGATTAAAAGCGAGTTTACTTATTTGAATTTGTATCCCGTCACCGGTTATTATGTGGTCGAATTGACTCAATTCCACGCAAATTTGGGTCTTTCGTGCCTAAGCGACCAGAAAGGCATGTCATATGCAAATAGTTTTGTAAAATGATACGAATTGATTCACAAGACATAGAAGGTTCGGACGCTATCTCTCTCAAATTTAAATAACGATTTTCAGTCATCATTCTAGTCGGCGGTATCTTCAGTTTATGGTCGACCGGAGCATGGTAAACTTTCCACCACATGGGTTTTCTAAAAAAGCAATACATTGCAAAACATTCTGCAGTTATGCGAATGAAGAACAGGATGCTAGCAAAACAGTTAGAGTCAATGGTGAACAAATTTTCAATGTATAAAAGTTCTATTTTGAAGAAAAAATAATTTTTTTTGAAATTAGTCGAAAATATAGTCTAGTTTCAGTTTTGATATTATAATGTAAAATCTTAAATTCAAAAAATTGTTGCTAACATAACATTTTGAATGCTCTGGATGTATTTCCTGTGTATGCAACTGCAATAGAAATCATATTGTAACAAAATCTTAGGAAACTTGTTTTTATTTAAAAGTCATCCTTGAAATATTCCTTATATTACTTGTTCCTTTAAAACAAGCTTCAAAGGACTTATTCTTGCTTTTCTATTATATCTATCGGATTATCATTGGAATGTGTAATAAAATTCTTATATCTTCTTTCTGTCCCTTATCAAATTTGTGCAAATCCTGTTGACCATTAGAGAAAAGACTGAAAGAAAAGGAGAATAAGTTATCCTAGAAAATACATTAAAAGGAAAAAAAATTGTTTTGGAAGTTCAATGTCTATTAAATTCTTTAATATAGTTTCAAAGTATTTCCTAGTATTTCGATATTGCAATAAATGTGTGCAAGTGCATGAGGGGAAAGAATAGTTATTACTTTGTTATATTTTATATGTATGCGTAGAAACACAAAAATGGTAAATAATTCGTAAAAATGTTACATTAAAGAAATGTTTGCTTAATAGAAAATATTTTTTTTTTTCATTTCGTTGGTGTTGAGCTATTTTTATCACATAAGAAATAATGAAGCAACCAGCTTTGTATCAGTAGAAACAGTCATTCGAATCTCTCTGAATTGTATTACCAAACCTTTCTTCGTAGATGGCATATAGAAAAGACATTTATATATATATGGGTTGCACTCATACGCTTAAGTTTACAACATATGTTAACTATGAATAGGGTTATGTACCTTTAAGCACACAAGTGGTTGAACGATAATTTAATGAAATTCCCCCTCTTTGTATAAAAATTGACTTGGGATGTCTAAGAAATTGTGTAAAAAATTGGTAGATGCAAATTAAATAAAGACGGAAACTACGATCGGATTTACTAAAAAATGTGGTAATTCTTAATATTGCACGATTCAGTTCCAAATTTGTCATACTTTTCCATGAAAAACTTCTAAAAAACGTTTTCAACTGAAAATTGTCTTATAGAATGCCCTGTAACTGCGAATTCCGCACAGATTATCTGAGCTAAATTCGAATTAAATTCGACAATATGGTATTCAGTTCTACGCTAGCCTTCTCTAAAATTCAAAACAGAAAGAAATCATTTGAAAACTGTTTGAGTGTTGAAGTTTTCCAGCATGTATTACGATGTTATTAGGCCGGTGCTCTACAGAATTAAAAAAAAAAATCATAAAACGTGAAAAAGATTGACCCAAAAAAAGTATGATTGATCAATTGTCGCTAAACGGCAAAAAATAATTTCAAAAATACCGGTTGATCCATTTTTCGCCTTCAAAAGTAGAGTCAAATGAAACGCACTTGAAGCTATGATTTCGATTTTGAAACTTTTACTTCATTATAATTATTGAACGTTGCCATTATGTATGAAATATAGTGTCATTTAAATGATTATCTCTGGATTGGTTGCAACAGTGGATCATATCGAAGTAGTTTTCGACCACTTTTTTTTGCACATTTTGGGCGGTATCTCAGCGATAACTTGACAAACGTTGGTTTTCAAATGCTCCATCGTTTGGGGATTATCTATGTAAACACGATCTTTGACAAAACAAAAAAACCTAACTGCGTTAAATCGCATATTCTTTGGAGCCAATTGACACAAAAAAGGTGAAATTACGCTCTCCAGAAATTTCTCATGCAATAAAGCCAAAATAGGTCGTGTTGTGTAGCTGGTGGCACCATCTTGCTGAAACCACATATCGTCCAATGCATAATCTTCAATTGCAGGCCAAAAAAAGTCGGTTGTCATATGGCCATAGCGCTCTGAATTGAAAAGACATGGTCTGGCCTGTGCACCATCACAATGCGCTATGACCGTATGATAGCCAATTTTTTTGCATGAGAAATTTCCAGAAACCGTAATTTCACGGTTTGACGAAGTCAATTGACCACCAAGATCATGTGATTTGATGCCGTTAGATTTTTTTGTGGGGCTGCATCGAAGACCGTGTTACAGTCTTGATTTGAAAACCAAGGCTGTACTGCTGCAACCAATCGTACATAATGCAAGGCCCAAGTATTACCTATATATTGAAATAAAAGTTTCCTCGAAATCATATCATCAGATTTATGTGTGTTTACTTTAGAAACCAAAAAAATAGATAACTCGGTATAGGAGAGGCTCATGTACGCCCTTAAGTATGGAATATATAATCGTTGAAATGTCCGCCACGTCTTCGCACGGCAACTAGGATCTGAGATGTATACGTTTCTATAATCCTATTGTATGGTTCCGGTGGAATTTGAGCGATAGTTAGGGTCATGTTGACTCTGAGGGCATCCAACGATTACTGCTAATTCAAACAACTTCTCTATAAAAAGGACTCCCATTCTTGATGGCTAATTCGCATCAGCGACAGATAACCATTCTGTTGAATCGTTTATGCAGAATGTTGGTTATGACGTTTACTGTGTGATAGTATGTTTCCATCCTGCTGGAATCACATGTCATCTAGATGTACCGAATTCAATTTCGTTTTCCAATAGGAAAAATCCGCTCAGTAAAATTTTGTGGCTGCATTGCTATCAGTTGAACCTCGTGTGGGTTGACATTGTTCCATATATGGAAATTTTCTTCGTTAACATAGCCATTCATGCAAAAATCCGCATTGCTGATAAGGATTTAGTTTCGGCTAGAATTTAGGATCCTTTTCCTAACATTCCGAAGCCCAACTAGCAAACAAATGACATTATCGATGATCGTTGGATCAAACAGATCTTACGCGACAGCAGATTTAAGTCCCAACGCAAAATTCGTCAAGTTAAAGTCTACGAAAGGCTGAATCAATCGCTTCAAGATTTCCTGCACATTTTCATAGAAAGCAGTGGCGTTCTCAACCGATCGGGTATGCTTTCGACACAAAGCTGTTGGTTGATTATTTATTGAAATAACTGTCTTCAATTTAGCCACCAATGGAGTGTCGACTTTGAAGTGCCATTTTGTCTGTCGTAAAACAGGGCACGATGTGCTAACACTAATTTTGATGATAAAGTTCTAATCATAAAACTTTATCATCAAAATTAGTTCAAATGTAACAGATTGCCAACATTGATGGGCGATATTTGGAAAACTCATTATGACAACTGAAATTTACAAACAAAAAAGCGTTTAAAATTGCACACACAATTTTATCAAATATTTTAGGTCTTGAAAAACATCTACTTGTCAAAACTTTTTAGGTGAATATATATATCTGAAAAATTTGCTAGAATTTTTTTTTTCAGAAGCCACTTTTTTGCTGTTAAGGGTAAAATTATCGAGGCTAATGCTAGCCAGCACTTAAGTTTTTGTACTATCGGCAATTTGTCTTCGGATATATGACACGGTGGTGCACAAATGATGTACAGGGTGGTGCACGATTCGTGCTATTGCGAACTAACAACTGTTAATGGGGACCCTTATTTATAGGTGTTGAAGGAGTTTTTTTTACCCAGAACTTTACCGAAGACTTACCCGTTTCAACAGCATTTGAAACTAACTAAATTTGACTGAATTGAAACAGTCCATTAAAACAATAATTTAGGCGAATTCGACCACATTGAATAATTTTCAGATCAAGTATTGCATATGCGTGAATGATCATGAAGGTAATTTACGGTCTACCATCTTCAAAACCAATTAGTTATTATATAAAATAAAATTGAATTTTTTATACATTAAAAAAAAAACAAAACATGATATATATTGTTTTAAGAACAAGGTTGTTTGAATTTCTTATTGTAGTGCAATTAGCGCGCCACCCTGTATGCTAATTGATATCTGATATGTATGATCTCTTCTCCAAAAACCTGTATTTAATCTTCATTTTAATAAAATACCATCGAAATCTGTTCGGAAAATTTTCTAACTTCGATGCATTTATTAAGCTCATGAAAATTGAAGTGGTTTTGAAAATCTGTCTTCTCTTCGGCGTCAGCAACAATATCCGAGGTGTTTGGTGAAACAGGAGATAGAGGGGGAGAAGTAGTTTTAAAAAAATTTGCTTTTTTTTTTTTTGAAAACTTTCAATGTTGTTGTATTATTATTTTATTTTTTGTGATTTTTTACTTCAAAGCAATACTCATAATTAATATCCATCGGAAATGATATTTGAATTATTCGTACCAAAGTAGGCACAAATAATTAACGGCCTTCAGGGCCGGCATCATTAGATTGAATTTTAGAAATGTAACAAATTCTGCTATTATAATATGGTTCAAAACTGATGTTTTTTTGTGATGTTGGACGATTTCTGCACCAAACGACTACACTACGTAAGTATTGTTAAACTCTTAAATTACAACCCTCTACCAGGCATGCTTTATTGTTATGGGTGGTTGTAATTCTGATAACACCGCCGATGCTTTCCGAAAGAAATGTACAAATCTGGAAAAATATTACAAATGTTGTTACTTCCATCAGGTGTGACTTCTTGCAAATTCTAAATTTGGCAAGAAAATAATAAACATTTCCAGCTTTCATCCTTGGCATTTCGTAAACTGTAGCCAATTTTTACACAATTGTATTTAAGTGAGCCATAATGTGAACATAATTACTTGGCTAAAAGCCATAAACATGTGCAGTAGTGATGAAAACCTAAGTTGGTAGGAAATAATTTAAAGGTCATTTCATTTTAAATCTCCACACAAAGCTCTCCAAAAACGCTTCATAAACGGATTAATGTAGAAAATGGAATAAACTGGCTCTAAAATGAATTATGCATGCATTTTTAAAATCATAGTTCGCAAAGAATAAAAGTTCGTAGTTATTCAATTGAATTTTTTCCAAGATTTTCAACAGAACAAAAACTTGTATCCCAAGGAACAGTCAAGAATTGAATATAACACACTAGACCAACAAAGCAAACGCCTCATCTTACCGCATACCTTGCTAGGCAAACAGTAGACAATAAAAGAAATGAAAACGAAATTATCTTAAGCACTTATACACATGCTTAAAAAACCTTCGTATTTGTGTATATGTGTAAACGCACAGACTCACACACGCACCCACTCGTCTGCATGAATGGTCTTTTCTCTAAACGGATATTTAAGTGTCCTTCTGGTTTCAGCTTTATTCTCGCAGAGAGAAGATATGTCTTTGTAGTGATAAATGTTTAATTTTCAAGTAAAGAATGTGAGAAACTTTTAGAAACATTGAAAGAAACAACTGCCTGTTCTTTACGTTCCCCCATTTTCCTTTTATGCAATAAACAGAAAAAGGCAACACAATCCTTAATGCTGAAGAAAGAAAATAAAAGAAAGTTTGCTGCAATCTTAGACTTCAAATTGGCTCTAATCTTATAAACGCAAGTGTTTAAATATCACTGCATTTGTTTAAAACTAATACGTAACAATTGGCAGCACAAAAACACATCATTATCAAGTACGCTTAAGATCTACAGCATCAAAGTAAAAGCGATTTATTAAAGTCCTTGAAAGCCTAATTTATTTCAAGGTGTCATTTACTTTTGTTCACATCTGTTTAAACTTTTTTTTACTTGTTAGCTACTCGCGCTACTAGTAAACCGCTACCGTTGTCATTTGATTCCACACACCCCGCCTGAAAGCTATGCGAAGTCATAGCAAACTTAAATCTTGTAAACAATTGACAAAATTATGGTAAAGCAAAACTAAGTAAATTCTTTCGACTGTTGACTGAGAGTCAACAAACAATTAAGTCAAGCTAAAGCTAAGCAAACCAAAAGCCTTTGGCCCCAAAAGCATTTAAGCCGCTTACGCCCAGAAGCGACAATAAAAACAAACATCTGCAATGAGAATATATAGGACGACCGGCTAAAGCCATAAGTAGGGGAAAAGTCCGTATTAAAGGACAATAAAATAGGGAGAAATCATTTGTAATCTAATAACTGGAAGACTTTGAATGCAAACCAACTTAAATGCGACTAAGAAGATTAGGTTGAATAAAACAGAAATCAACGGAACTAAATTATAAAGAGATGTAATTTAGTGACTGACTGTAAAGCGGTGATGTTCGCTGGCTACGCTTTTTATTAAATCTTAAATAGACCACTAAAGTGATTAAACTTAACATGTTGCAAGGCTGAATGCTGGGTACAGAGCTGAAAAAATACAAATGTCCAGCAATTTGATGATGATAAGTAGAAAATGCAACTGAACAAGCTTTAAGAAACGCCCACTAAATTTTGAATTCGATTATATATCAATTTAAAGGAAATTTGTTTGACTTATTCAATTTTGGTAGTCTTACGGATATATTTCTTTAAAATAAAAATTTTCTTCTGCGATTGTCTCAAAAATGCAACTAACCTATTAATAATGTTCACATGCGATATATAGAGCGTATATCTAACATACGGTATACACAGTGTGGTGCACCAATTGCACTACATAAACTATTTTTTAGTCCATGTATTTCATTTATTTTTATATAAATAATTGGTTTTAAAGATGATAGACCGTAAAAGACCTCCATGCTCATTTACGCATATGTGACACCTGATTAGAAAATTATTGATGAAATTGCTTGGTTTCGTTTTGTGCTCCTCTTTCTTAACATAATCTCGTAAATGAAAGTCTGGCGTAATTAGGTCGGAAAACCTTGGGGGTCAGCGGAAAGTGAAAAGTTTCTTGTTATTAATTTGTTTGGGAATTTTCGAGCTCCGCTATAACCGGTCCGGCTATGTGTGAAGTGGCTGCATTTTGCAGTAACCAAATGGGGTTAAAACGGATACGTCTTTGAGTAAGAAACTCCTTCAACATCTTTAAATACCAGTCCCCTTTGACAGTAGACAGTGGCACGATTCCTGCTAAACCCTGTATATTTTTATTCATTTTAATCTACGTCAATTTTAGCATGTCCATTCAGTGTTTCAGCTACGCCCATTTTGGAATCAGCTGGAAGCAAGTTTGGAGCCACCCAGCTTAAGCTGCTACGCTGGAATTGTAAGGAAAATGGTTTCATAGTCGTAGGTAAGATAAGTTCGAAATGGGGATGGAGATGGGGATCGATATGGAGACGATCTATTATCTTAGTGGGAAAAATTTTGCGTACGTAAAGACTGAACCCCCCTATACAAAAAATTGATATTTTTTAGGATATTTTCAAGCTTTCTGGACTGTTTTAAATAAATTGTTGTTATATTGTTTTTCAAAACCAAAAAAAGTTTTTAAATCTTCTATATACATTTCTCTGAGAAAGAAAGAGCTCTTCAGACTTTAACGGAAAGCTGGGTTTCGAACAGCGGAAACCTACAGCAAAGGGGTACAAAGAGCTACAAAGCTAAATCAGTTGCTGAGTTGTCTGTGTATATAAGGAAAGTTTTATCTACATGAACGGCTTTGTTAGCTTTGTTTACGAAAAGATTGGCTGAATATATTTACTGTTTATTACCAATGTTAAATCGCATATTTAAGTTCATTCAGGAAGATGATCCACAACAGCATTTTACCACACCAGTATTCACGCTCATCATATCCAACACGATGGGCCAAAACCATGAACCCGACTTTGATATAGGCAGCATATAGTTGGAGAACGCACTAAAGCTGGAAGCAACTATCCTTACATGTGTTACAAACACTTCACTCAACGTTTTCATACATAAAGGCGAGGAGCGATGGATAATTTTTATCAAAAATTGCTCTGAATTAAAATACATTATAATTACAAGTGAGAAAAAAATCATCCACTGAATAAGATATAGGAAAGCTTCCATTCAATGAGATCTGCAGTTTAACGATTATCTTGTAGAGTTTAGGAAGCCTTTACTTGACTTGTCGATAACTTGACCACTCGAAATGATAGCTGTATCAGTAATTGAACCCGTGATCATGCAAATGATAGTTGAGTTGGTACAAGTCATCGCATTACGGCATAACATTCTCCGCTTAGGGATTACACATGGCTCAATGTGGTTGAACGGTACCTTAAAAGGCGTTAAAAGTCCATCCTCTAACGCAAAAATAAGTTCATTAAATGCCTGATATTCTATAAATTATGCTGAATATAGCTGATTGAAAGAAACGAATTTAAGAATATAAGATTTAAATTGGTTAATTTGTATGGGAGTTAATAGGGGGAGCCCGAATATCCAGACAATGTTTTTTTTTTAATTTCCAGCATTATTTAACGTTATTTTAAAGCAATAGAATTCAAAAATTCAAGTCATATGAGTATATTTAGTGCAGCTAAATTGAAGATGTGGCATTAATTATATATGGGTTAGGTCGGTCATTTGTATTTGAGGTGTTTGGTTAAGTTGAGTTAAGTTTCAAGGCACCACGTTGTTTAGTATTTTTATTCGAGCCCTCAAAACTAAACGATCTCAGTGAATTTGTAAACATTAAAAAAATTGGACACCGTTGTGTAATTCAATATTTCCATTTGAAAGGTCTCAGTTCAACCAATATTAAAGCTGAGCTAGATTCTACTCAGGGAAAGTCTTTTCCTTCATTTACCACTATAACGTATTGGTTTAAGCGAAGCCTGCCAAGACGAATACCATAGTGGTTGACCAATTGAGGTGTCCACGCCAGACACTGTCAAGAAAACCCACAAAATGTTATTGGATGATTGTCGGCTGAAGGTACGTGAGCTAGCTGAAATTATAGGCATTTCAAAAAGTGCTATACATCGTATATTGACCAAAGATTTGGAGGTGAGAAAGCTATGCGCAAGATGGGTGCCGCGTTTGCTTTTAAAGAAGCAAACGCAGCGTCGTGAAAATGTTTTAGTAGAGTGTTTGTCTACAATGAAGCCGAATTTTTGCGTCGACTTATAACCATGAATGAGACATGGGTCCGCCACTTCGCACCTAAGAGAACAGTCAAAGCAGTGGACTGGAATGAGAGAATCGTGTCCAAAGAAGGCGAAAACGGTTCCATCTGCAGGTAAGGTCATGTCGTCTGTTGTTTGGGATACGCAAAGAATATTATTTTTACTTTTTGATTGATTATCATCAGAAAGGTAAAACCAACAAGGGCGAATATTATTTTAATTTACCGTAGCATTTGGGTGATTAAATTACAGAAAAAGGCCGTATTTGGCGAAATAGGAACTGCTGCTTCATCAAAACAATGCTCCAGTTCACACATTCACTATTGCGATGACCAAAATTAATGAACTAAAGTTTGAATTGTTTCATCACGCAGTTTATCCGTCAGATTTAGTTCCCATGGACTATTTTCTGTTTCCCAACTTTAAAAATATGTCTCGGTGGTAAAAGATTTGCAAACAATGAGGAGGTGGAGTCTGCGGTTGATGACTATTTTAAGGAGATTGACAGTTTTTACTATAAACAGTGTATAGGAGGTATTGAATATCGATGAGAAAAGTGTATCGACCTAAAAGGAAATAATGTTGAAAAATAAAGAAAAATTTGCTTAAACCTGTTTGTTGCCTTTTGTGTTAAGTCGCCCATATTAGGCATTGTCAAGTTTTAAGAATTTTAATGAATGTTTTCTACAGTTACTGTGGAACATATGGGTCCTAAAGATGGATGGTACTTGATACGGTTCCTCCTGAATGCCAAATTTTCGGCATGTCAAAAGACACATATCTTCATTTCTGGTAGTGAATGCATAGAAGGTTATAGCTTCAGTGATTAGTATAAAAGATTAGGAAGAGAGTGTGTTTGAGACCCAGTTTTTGAACTTTTTATCTACTATATAACACAGATGTTTGAAATATATCCTTGTCCCTACAAAAACTGAATCCGGCTTTTCAATAATTTTATTAATATAATCATTAATTAAAAGCAATAATGGTGTTAGTCGAGCGGCTGCCATTCAATTCAATTTCTAAATTTGAAAGCTTGACCACAAAGAGCAAGAAATTCTCAATCAGTGTCGGTATTTAAATATAAAAGAGTCTGTTTTGTTTATGTTTAGTTGCTTCTTTTTTCTTTATTATTTTTAGCAATTGTTGGTTTCGAGATCTTATGTCGATTTATTGTTGTTTTCATTTCCTTCTTTAATTTGTTCCAATATTTCGACAGAGATCATCAATCATCATTAGGAAAAGGTATCATCTGTTGAAACGAAGGCATTAAACTATTTTGCGGATAGCAATCTTTTGAACGAAAAAAAAAAAGAAAAAAAAAATAGTATTCAATTTGATTTATGGTACGGGTATGGCGAATCCAAGCAAAAGCAACATATCTCAAGTGTGACTTTTTTAGCATTTTCTGCAATTTTTATCGACTATTTATTTATCGAATACAATACGCTGAATTAGTGAATAGATATGGAAATGAACGACCATAATTTGTATACATTTGCCGCAGATCTCTTCTTTTACGCCTGAAAAGCAATCTAGAAAATAAGACATGTTATTTGAAAATCAAACAAGTCCTTGCATACCTTGTATGAGAAGAAGTCTTTTTTGTCATGCCCTTTTGTATAATAATGAACTGATACATCATTTGCAGACTTATGGACTGTACAAAGGCAGAAACAATCTAAACATTTTCAATATTTTCTTACATTGTTTTTCGTTATTTACAGAAAGGAATTACCACACAATCACAGAAATATTCTCCCGAAATGCGGCCGTTGCAACTGAAAATTCGAATACTGCAGTCGAATTAACGTTGATACAACAGATTTTTTGTTGCCATAGCTGAATTTCAGTTGAAACTACCTCGTTTTAAATATGATACGATTATGCCATCTTAATTTATGTTGCAGCAACAGAATTATTTTTAAATTTGATTGCCACAACCTAATTGATTTTCATTTAATATGTCTGATATTTTGTTTCTGATTTTTATTTTTATTCAAAGACTGAAAGCATTTCATATGCAATTTAGTTGCTGGCATTGAATTCACAGTGCTTCGAACTTAATTTGGTTTTTAGTTACATCCGATTCGGTAGAAACAACTGAAATTTCTTATGGCCGCCAATACGTGCATATAGACGGATGTCTTAAATCTATTGCTGCGAAATTTTAGAAAGATATTGTAGTAGATTTTGAGATTTGCACCAAGTTGAATTCCAGTCCTAGCCAAAGTTTTCTGTGAGTGTAGTTGCTACACTGTTAAATGATACAGCTCTAAATGACAATTTGAATTTTGCATTAAAAAAATTAACAATAAAGTTATACTCGTATGATGTACGAGAAGTGGATGTTTTCGACGTAACGCCTTTTTTTGCAGAAAACTCAGCCTGATCGAACTTTGCCGCCTGTCCAATTTTTGCACTAGTTCACTTAACTTTTTTTTAACATAATGATCTGTCTCTATATCTAGATTTATTTTAGTATGTCTTTTCATGCTTAGCGGAAGTCTCTTCAATCATTCTGCCATGTATTTGAAAAGGACACAATTGGTCTAAACATTTTAATTATATTTTTTGTATCAAATTCGCCAAAGTACAAACTTTTTCATTTACCACAAACGTATAAATCACTGGTACTTTTTAACTAAATGCAAAAGTAATAAAGTTAAATTTTATTATCTAAGGGGGCATAAAATATTGCATTACAATGGGATAACAATTTTGCGGGACAAAACCAAAAGTTTGGCAGTCTACTTGGAATTCCATTACAATGAAAGACCGACCATTAAGACATTCGCCTTATCATTTTGGGTGACGACAAACAAATGCCATTAAAATCAAATCAATTATTGTTAAAAACGAATGCTTTTGAAATTACCCTTATGTGTATCTAACTATACTACAGGTGTCTCCTTATTCTTCTGGGGGCGGACTAAGTATTTTATTCATTGCTGCCAATGTCAATATCCACAAACTTGCCACGGTCATCGCCTTTATCATTATGGTAGCCCAAAAGCTTCAATTATATTATCAATGGCCATTGTGAGGCTATGAATCGAAGCAAAGCCAAAGACCATGAACTTGGTTTGATGGTTATCTATCTAAGAGCTCGTCTTGTTAGAACGAATGCTGTTCGATGTTATTTTGTTACGAAAATGTCACTGAAGAAAGCTGGAAAACGTTCACACAAACAGTTGTGTAGACGAGTGGGCAAATAGGCGAATAACCACATCTAGAAGGGAGTTATAAAGTGAGGACGGCTGTGGAGGGCAGCTGTGCAAATTTTTTGGTGTCATATTTAAATACAGTGCAGACAAATCTGGGATGAAATTGATAGTTGTTTGAAATAACCTTCAAGCGAAATAACACTTCAACGGAATACAAAATAATGGGAAAACATTCGAGACGAATCTTAAATAATACGAAATAACACACAAACAAGAAATGCAATAAATATTAACTTTTGTAAAATAAATTCAGGTCGATACATTTAAACAAATGCCCAAAGGTACGAAATAAGTGTACAATGTTATTTGATACGAAAAAAATTGTTTGCATAATATTGTATGTTACTCCGTTGAAAACTTAAATGAACATAAATGCTAAATATAAATGCACTAATTTTGAGATAAAGCTGTTGCCACTTACATAAAAATTGCGTCCAAATTTACATGTTGTATCTCTATTAACAATTATAGAAAAACAAAGTGTGGCAAAATAGTGCCAATGAACCATGCAGTGTATATTTTTTTATTTTATTTTACAAAAATTACAGAATTTTATTTTTATTTTATGTCATCAACAAAAGTGGCAATAATCCCTAAAAAATACAAAAGTTGTGGATTAAAGGAGAGCTCTAATAACATGATGCAATAAGTAATATAAGGTGTATTAAAAAGATATTCATTACTTGTGGGTGACATTGAAGGCTTTGTTTGGAATAGCTAGAATGATCCAATTTCGGTTAAATATGAACCATTTAGTTTGATGATTTGCTGCCGTTTTGAAGGTAATTCAATTATGCCTCTCCTATAGAAATCGTCGTTTCTATTAGAATATAATATGGGCAGTCGATTTTCACAAACTTTCCTTGAGGTGAGTTTTTCACCAGCAAAATGATTAGCTACAAACAAGAACAGTTAATAACCACTTAGTGCCAGGTCCAATCTATAAGACATATAAAAAATAACCTCCTTCTGGATCTTCTGAAGACGTTGTCTTGAGAGAAAACAATTCCTATTCTATTGGCTAAAGGAGACAGCTCCTAGGCAATTGCTTTCTCCAGACAATAATTGATTTCTTCCAATTATTAACCGTACAGATCTGAATTAAAAGTGTGGCTGTAGGGCAGTAATTCATGATAGATAATTTAACAGCGCACTGTTTGCGTCGGCTCACCCCGATTCTACCGCAACGGTTTCATCTTGACTTTGGCCTAGATGACCCACTTTTTATCGCCAGTCACCATGTATTATAGAAATGGGTCAAATGTGTTGCAATTCATCAGTGATTCGCAGATAGAATGCGGTTTTTTTTGCGTCAACCCGTATGGCACTTATATATCGAGTTTCTTTTCAACGGTTTTAGCTTGACGTTGGCATAAATGACCCACTTTTTATCGCCAGCCACCATCTACTCGTATTACAGAAATGGGCAGATGGAATAGATGTCCATGCGGTTTTTTTTTGGGTCCACCCGTATGACACTCACATATCGAGCTTCTTTTCAACGGTTTTAGCTTGACGTTGGCGTAAATGACTCACTTTTTATCGGTAGTCACCATCTACTACAGCAATGGGTCAATTTTGTTGCGATTCATTAGTGATTCGCAGATGGAATGGATGTCCATGCGGTTTTTTTTTTTGCGCTAACTTGTGTGGCAATCATACATAGAGTTTCTTTTCAACAGGTTCAACTTGACATTGTCGTAAATGACCCACTTTTTATCGCAAGTCAGCATCTATTACAGAAATGGATCAATTCTATTGCGATTCATCAGTGATTTGTGGATAGAATGGATGTCCATGCGGTTGTTTTTGCGTTAGCTCGTGTGGCACTCATACATCGAGCTTCTCTTCATATCCAGTGTTATTCAAGTTTAGCTCCGGGGCAATCGAGACATTGCTTACATAAGTTCCAGACCATGATACAACTTTGACTTCAAAACTACTGAAACAGAACCGTAGAAAGCGAAATTTCTGAAATTGGCCTTTACAGTATCAGGACCATAAACAATATTTACATTTTCAATTGCCTATCTTGGGTTTTTATCTTTTACAAAAAAAAATTATCACTGTATTTTCTCTTTCTTGGTGCATATATTAGGTGCCAGTAGTTTGAAATATATATATATATTTTTTTTTTTTTTGAAAAAAGGCAACCTTATGAAACATACGGGTATGTTTCACGTCTTAAGGTACCACGCTGTTTAGTATTTTTATTTGAGCCATCGAAAATAAACGATCACAGTAAATTCGTAAACATGAAAAAAAATTGGGCACCGTAATTTATGGTAATTTATTATTTGCATTTGAATGTTCTCAGTTCAACCAATATTAAAGCTGAGCTAGATTTTACTCAAGGGGAGTCTTTTCCTTTGTGTACGACTAAAAACTATTGGCGAGCAGAGTTTAAACGAGGCCGTACGAATTGCCAAGACGAACGCCTTTGTGGTTGACCAACTGAGATGTCCTCTGTTCGATTATCGTCGGCTGAAGGTGTGTGAGCTGGCTGAAATGATAGGCATTCCAAAAAATGCTGTACATCGTACATTGACCAAAGATTTGAAGATGAGAAAACTTTCAATAAAGCAGCACAGCGTCGTGAAGATGTTTGAGTAGAGAGGCTGCCGATGCTTCACTGCTAAACAAAACCGGATTTTTGTGTCGATTTATAACCATGGATGAGACTTGAGTCCCCCACTTCACACCTAAGACGAAGGAACAGTCAAAGCAGTGAACTGCAATGGGAGTATGGTGTCCGAAAAAGGCGAAGATGGTTCCATCTGCAGGCAAGGTCATGGCGTCTATTTTTTGGGACTCGCATTGATTATCTTCACCATCAACCATCAACGTCGATTATTATGCTAATTTATTGCACCGTTTAGGTAGTAAAATTGTGGAAATAGGCCGCATTTGGGGAAGTAGATGTTGTTTCATTAAAACAATGCTCAACTTCACACAACTATACATTGCGATGGCCAAGATTATGTCGAATTATTTTCTATTTCCAAACTTCAAAAATGGCTCGGTAGTAAAAGATTTGCCGATAATGAAGAGGTGATATTTACGGTTGATTGCTATTTTGAGGAGTTTGACACTTCTAACTATAAATACAGTATAAAAGCTATTGCATATTGCTGGAAAAAGTGCATCGAAGTAGAAGGAGATTGAAAAATAAGGAAAATTGTTGACAATTTTTTTTTTGTGACTACTTTTTTAGAACGGCTAGTTTTGGGATCTTCGTCATATGTATAAGAAAAAGTCTCCTTTTGCATAAATATTTACTTGACAATAAGTATGACCGTATTTACTACAAGTACCAATGCAAGTGTTAGTGGTTTATATTTTGCGTCAAGTAAGTCAATCAAAAAAAAAAAAAAATTTAATTAATTACATTTTGTGAATTTAAAATGTTAGTAAACCGTAGTGCTGAGCAAATGTATGACACTGCCGTGCCCCTTCTGGTGTCTGCAATCCAAATGACCTATTTGTCAATGTTTGAATTTTCCCCAAACCCAAATCTTAACTCGTAGGCTGCAGTAACTTACGTTTTTGATAATTGTGTTGCCTTATAAGGCTTGCTAAAATTTTAAAATATCGAATGGATAATTACGTTCTTTCTAGCACTTCTCATACAAACGCTCTAATTTAATCTTAATCCGTAATTTAATCCACGATGGTTTTTCCATGTATCTCAAATAATTCCTCTGAAAGCCAGATGAGCAAATATCACAAATTGAGTTAAATCATCAAAGCAAAATTATCTTGCAGTCCACTGACAGTTATATCTGTTAAGTGTCAAATTAATAGTCGTTATCTTTATATCTAACTTTTTATCGCACATAAATATGAATAAATATTAAGTTCTCTCGAGGCGTTAGCGTTATTTTCATGTTCTACACATTAGCGATTTTGGTCTACAATAAATTGCTGGGTGTGTTGAGAACATGAGTTGAGAACATTCAGGTTAAAGCAATTTTAAATAGTACGTATATGATTTTTATTTTTTTTTTTTCAAAATTTGAACTATCCCTATTCGTTTTACACAATATTCAAGCTGATATTATTTGATTATCATACAATGCTCTATGCTAAAAGAGAAGACAAATGGGGGAAAAAACAATATAAGGTCTTTGTGACATTTGTAGTTTAGAATGTCAGAAACTTTATTTGAAATAAGAGATTTTAAACACGGAATTGCTTTATTGAAAACCATGTAGTGTCCTCTGACCAACGATTAACATGCATGTAGATGTGAGATGTCACTTTGTTATGAAGACATTTAATTTGTGTGCAATCGTATAACATGCCGTGGGGGGGCGCCGGGGGGGAGGATGCTCTGTTGCCAGCGTTATGAGTACCTACGTATGTATGTTAGTAAGTTAAATAACATATACATGCCTTATGTTATGTAAGGACAAGCAAATAAGAACATTCTAAAGGGTGTCCCAACAGGAACGCAAGATTTAAATGACTGATGCAGCAATTGAATTGTTTCATTGGCTGTATGACATGTGGCGCCGTCTTGTTGAAACCACATGCCCTCCACATTCATTTCTTCAATTCTAGGCACGAAAAAACTGATTATCATTTCACGATACCGAATAACATTGACTGTTTGCGCTTGACATTCCTCATTTTCATAAAAAAAGGTCCAATGATTCCTCCAGCCCAAAATCCACGCCACACAGTGACACGTTGAGGATGCATTTGCTTCTCGAGGATTTTTCTCACCCCAAATGCGACAATTCTGCCTATTGACGTAGCCATCAAGAAGGAAATGAGCCTCGTCACTAAAGATGATTTTATCGGCGACTCAACTTTTAAAAGTTGAGCTGGTTCGAAAACGTAAAATTTCATGTGTTCTCGTTTTTGTTAAGTCATATGTGATTTATTACGCTTGCACTGTCATGACCAATAATAAATTAGTTGGTTTCTATAAAAATACATGTGTAATGTAAATACATATTTGTAATTTTTTTTATGCGAGAGTAATTTACGTTACTAATTTAGATGAATTAAACAATTTGCAATTAAAAGACTTCGAGTTCTTGGTGCACATTATATTGCATTTGGTTTATAAACACTTACATTTTGGTATTAAATACATACTATATTTAATTTTAGCAACTATATTTTCACTCATACAGTTTTTATCAGGATATCAGAAACTGAAACAAATAATAACTACACACTGGTTTGGTTTCGTGATGTAAAATATTTCCTTTAAGTAATATCAAATGTCCACCTATAACATGCAGAGCATCAAAGCCTTTTGTAGTGTTTTGCAGGTAACACACATACATTTGTAACTTTTATTATACTCAACAGAATTTATATCATATAAAAAAAAAATAAAAAATAATAAATAAAAAACAAAATAATAATCTTAAAATGTTTTGTTTGAAATTGCACAACAAATGCAAAATTAAAACCATTATTTCTATTTCTATGCTTTATTGTAAGCTTTAGTTTTTAATATTCACATTCAATTAAATCACTTTAATATAAATTCATAACTTCTTAGTTGTTTTTAATTTTAAGCATTCTGCAAAAATATTTTGCAATTAAATTATGATCCCTGTAAAGGACATGCAAGTATGAAAAGTATGAAAAGGATGCCATTTGTGTTTGAATAAACATTTATTTTTCAAAGTTTTTGGTAATGTATAGAATGTGCATTGTGGTAGAAAAAAATAGTACAATATATTTACAAGGGTTAACGAAACAAAAAAAACGTGACTGTCGTTTGTCGTTTTGCATTCCCATGACAACCAAATGCATTTCTCTCTGAGCGCAAAATAAATAATTACACAAATGTATGGTTATGTGTATGAAATTAATTGTAAAAAAGACTTGTGAATGAGGCATAGTCGACTACGAAATTACCGTTGATTCTGATTGAAAACTTAAATCCTTTATTCAAAAAAAAATATTTTTTTTTATCCGATACCTTCTGTTTGTAATATTTTTTGATTTATGTATTTTACTAAAATCTATTGTTGAAAAACGATATGAATTAAGTGCAACCAAATTAATGGTTTGCGAATTATAGTGCTTCATATTTTTTATTGGTCCGCGTCTTTAAACGAATAATTCATTGGTTGTGCCGTCATATCTAAGGATAATGATAGTAAATTTTTAAGCCGATATATTTTTAAAGGATTGAACTTCAGCTATCCTCGGGACGAATAAAAATGTAATGTTTTTGTAACACAAAGATATCTTGAGTTGAAAACTGGCTTTAAAAGGATAACATCTCGAAAAGCGTACCCATATAACGTGTTATCCATTTTTTTTTGCCTTAAGCGTTTTTAAGACTTCAACAATCGCAAAAAAAAATATTTGGGTTGTTCAAGTAAAAAGATTTGGTTTCATATCTAATTCACAAGTCTGGTTTATTCTATATTTAATATGGCCTTATATTACAGTAAAACTACAATAAGAAGAATTTCCCAAGCCTTGAAGACGAATATCTACAGAAAGTAGAGACAATTGACAGGAATTTAACGGAAGATTCGACAAGTAATTCTTAAATAATTCATTTGAAAGGAGGAAAGAGAAAAAAGCTTGGGAAACGCAAAATTGTTGTATAAATGCTCCAACATTCCGGCCCCATTGAAGGACCGCAGGTCTTCAATCTACAGGTACCAGGGCCAGTTTATGGACTGGCCTTCTAAATACGCCCGTTAGCGTCTTCACCACGGCCACTCGCACCTTGCCGTCTTTTCCCGGCATCACGGCTTGTATCCGGCCCGTCATCCACTTCAGGGGAGGCAGATTCTCTTTTTGGACGACGACGAGACTACCTACGACGAGGTCATTTTCTTTGATTGCCCACTTGGTCCTGATTTATACGCTGCGGACGTAGTCTCTCGCCCAGGATTTCCAAAACCTCTGCTTGAGACCGCATATAAGCCGCCATATCTTCAATGACGACAGCTTGGCCATTTCTTAGGGAGGCGATCCTTCTCCAATTATCAAGTGCCTGGAGTTAACGCTTCGCCGTCGCTGCGGTCTGGGCTGAGAGACACTAGGGCCGAGAGTTCAGAACTGCCTTCATCTCCACCGTCGTCAGCTCTTCGGCAGTTAGCAGGACGTCGCCGACAGTTCGCACCAGTAGTCCCTTGGCAGACTTGACTGCGGCCTCCCACAGCTCTCCGAAATGGGGCGCCCTTGGTGGTATGAAGATGAAGTCCAGCTTCTTGCTGGCAGCGTACGATACCACCCGATCTGTCTGCTCTCGGAACTCGTCGGCTAGGCCTCGCAGCTCCTTGCTGGCACCGACAAAGTTTGTTGCGTTGTCGCAGTAAATTTTATCCAATTGACTTCAAAACCTCCGGTCTGGCTAGGCTGTCAGCTGTTAAATATCTGTCATCTGAAATGTTATTTGTTTAGTAAATGGTTGGCCATTTATTACAAAAGTGGTGATTCAAATGTGGGCACTTCTCCTGCATCATGACTGTGCACAGAATTGGAAAGATTATAAAGAAATTTGAAGATACTGGAAGTGTTTCATGTGTGGTCTGGCCAGGTCAGGGCATCATCGCAATGTACGCACTGCCGAAAATATCGCTTGTGTAAGTGAAAGTGTGGCGGATAATACGAATTTGTCGATTCTAAGGCGTGCTCTGCAATTGGGCTTATCTTATCGCTCATTATAGTGTATTTTGCATTTGGATTTACAACTCCATTCACACAATTCATACGAGCCAGCTGACCATTCACAACGCCGTAGACATGCTAATTGAAATTGAGGATTATGAACAGGACGATATGTGGTTTCAACAAAACAGTGCCTTGAGCCACACACCACGGCCGATTTTGACTTTATTGCTTGAGAAGTTTCCTGAAAACGTAATTTCACGTTTTGACGACGTCAATTGGCCACCAAGATCTTGAAATTTAAAGCCGTTAGACTTTTGTGATGCTACGCGGATACTCCTCAAACAAAATTTGCGAAAAAGTGGTCGAAAACTACCTCAAGAGGATCCACTTCTGCAACCAATTCAGAGGCAGTCATTTAAATGACGTTGAATTTCGTGCGTAATGACAGGGTCCAAGCATTATTATGAAGTTAACGTTTTGAAATCGAAATCATAGGTTTATGTGTGTTATTTAACTTTACTTTTGAAACCGAAAATTGCATAACAAGTTATATGTTTTTTGTTTTCTATACACAAATATCCCTATTTGTTGTTAGTGACATGCCAAAATTTCTGAACAAAGTCTTCATAGTTTCGAGGAAAATAACAATCATAATGAAAAAAGAAATCCAAAATAAAAGTGTAATTTTTACTTTTTAATTGTAAAGTAAAAGTTTTTGAGGCAGAAACTTTGTAACCCCATAATTACATCAGCTGAGCATAAGCTGAAATAGTCTATTCCGAATTTTTAAGGCTGTATCTATCTGTATCGTGTTGTATCTAACGGAAAAAAATTAAATACAGATTTTTAGCAGCTATTTCTTAGAGGTACATTGAACGGTCGACAGTGCAAAATATTTGATACAGCCCTGACCGTAGTTTCCTTAATTTGAAAATTCGCTGCGCCCAGAAAATTGTAGGTTGTCTGTCGTGAGTTATAAGATTGAAATTTGAAGTAAAAGTAATCGATATTCAAAGGCGTGTTAACCTCAAAGTCTCGTAAACAAGGACTAAGCCAAACTGTGAACAAATTTTATGATTAACAGGTTAATTAAAAGTGAACAATAATAGCATTGTGTAGATACTAGAAAAAACCGTCCCAACTCATACACATGTTGAGGAATTACAATATTTGTCAGCACGGTTTTTGAAATATATTAAGAAATTGCCATTTCCACTATAGGAGTAGGTATATAATGTGTAGTAAAAAGAAATCTATTATTATTACATGATTTAGGTTAAATATTCATCATTTTCTTATATAACGTGTTAATTCATTTGCGCATTTCATAGAAATCCTCGTCAATGTTGACAAAAAAATGGGGCAATCGATTTTCACAAACTTCTCTCGAGGCAAATTTTTCCCCAGCAAAATTGTTCGTCATATGAAAATACAGGTGGTAATCAGTTGGTGCTAAATTCGGTCTATAATGTGGAAGCATAAGGACCTCCCAACCAAAGCTGCTTTGCTTTTGCTTTAAAACGATTACGCGTATTTAATTGTGATTGACTATAATGTTGTCGAAATTTAACAAAATTATCATCAGCTCCATTTACTGCTTTAAACATAAATAGCAAAACTTTATATTTACATAAGCCTTTTACATGAAGTTCATTTGCAGCATATCTTCGAAACAAATCAAGTGTTGGATAATCCTTAGGTAGATTAAAAACCACTTTCAAAGCTTTGTTTTGTGCACGCTGTAAAGATTTTAATGATGTGGAGTCTCCTGCAGCAAAAACCATTGGGAATGAACAAGAGCCACATATGTAACTGAAGTTTTGTGTCAATCGACAGCTTGAATTGAAATTTCCTCAAAATTCCTATAGCTAAAGAGATTTTTCCTTTCAACATTTCATGTGCGTATCCTAAGATAAATTGAAGGATAACTTTATTCCAATAGATTTAATATCTCTTATCTCCGTAGCAATATTTCCGTCAATTCAAACTGACATCTCTGTTTCACGGCTCAATGAATACGGTCGAAATCTTACGAAATTTGTCTTATCGCCATTTAAATGTAACTTGTCTAGTCTGTTTTTCGAGTATGAAATCTTAACTTTCTAATGACGTCTACTATAACTTGGTTACGCCTATACAACGAGAGATAATTAACTTTGAAAATAAAAAACAAAAACAATAGTAATAGATTTCTTTTTGTTATACCTCATGTAATGTCTGACGTTGAGTGAAATTGATTATGTTGATTATGAAAAAGTTGCCGATACTACGGCTGACTACAGTTTTGGAATAGTGAGAAATTTTGATATTTTTCCAATTACTGTGTAGTCAATTACAAGTTGACAAAATACAAGCAATTCTTTAGCATGTTTTATTGATACTAAAATCAGTCTCTGAAGATGACTGACACTACAGAAACAACATCAACATTTTTCTTATTCATTTCAATTCAATGACCTCGAGCCTAACAAAATTATACAGAACATTTATTAAGATCTATATTTGCTTAATATTGGATAGTTGTAGGAAAAAGCCATCGTACTTCATAAACGATTTAAGATATCAAATTCAAAAATGCACATTTTTGTAGTAATTACAGCGGTTGTATTATGTATGAAAAAAATGACTGTTTTCGATAAGCCCACTTACCAAGCGATGGAATGATAAAGGAACAAATTGAAAACAGTATTTGGTTGGTTTCAAATGTTAACATTTATTAAAAGCAAAGGGTTGAAAAAACTTAAAGAAACTAATTGAAATAAAGGGATATTTCCATAACACACATATGTGCTTATATTGCGCGACCAATCAGCCTATTAAATACAAGTGCGATATGCTTCGAGTATGTATATCAATTATTGTGTTACCACTTCAACATCAATTTCAATTTACTTTAATGACATAGTATTTTATGGTTTATTGAAATAATTGAGTTCACATAACCCCACGGAAGATAGTCCAATGCAGTTATATTACATAATCTTGGTGGCCAGTTCACGTTGCCTTTAATGGAGAACTTTGAACTTTTCTCTCAAAAAGTTCAAACTTTTCTCTCAAAAAGTTCAAATCGAAATCATCGAATTCAAACCACAAAAAATCTGCAATCATGTTTCTCAAGCGTTCTCCATTGACGGTAACTTCAATACTATTTTCCTTATCAAAAAAATGCGGTCCAATTACGCCTTCAGACCATAAAATAGGTAATTCCGAAAATATTCCAGAAATCTGAATAGGCTCTGTTCACATTGAACTTGTTTTAAAGAACTTTCATATATAATGCTAATAATGTTAAACTTTTTAAACCATTTCTAATGAGTTACATTTAAACCATTAATTACAAAACAACATTTTTTTGACTAATGAGGTTTTATTTCGTGTTTTTTTGAGAATTTTCCCTACGCAAAATCTGAGATACCAAAAATTATAAATACGTTGCAAAAAATTTAAAAATCTTCATTAAAAATTTATTCCACACATATTATATATCAGACTTGCATTTTCTTTGGCAAGTTTTTACGACTTTAAATGAATCTCTATATGTTTTTACATTACATATGAATATGAAGTTCCCAAGTAATCGAAACGGCGATAATTGTTCCATAGAGATATGTTAGTGTTACAGAATTTTTAGACGAAAATTACCAGCCGATTCTTGTATCCACATTGAGTTTAATGAAGTACATTTTTTAGCTTTTATTGTTGGTTGTTAAAGAAAGGATTTGGCTAATCTGATAAAAAGAGAAAATTCAAATATTTTTGCAAATTTCGAGATAATTGCACTCATTATCCAATGCCAAACCAAATTGGAATCACTTTCAGACCCAAAAAGAAAGTGATTTTTATGTAATAACTTGAACTTTTCCTTTTCACTTGGATTATGCGCTATAGCAACCAACCATATTTGACCATGATAACCTACAATTGTTTTTGTAAATCTCCTCTTACAGCTTTTTTTTTTGTCTTTATATAGTCTTTATAAAATGAATGAGTTCTGCCTATTTTTGTGGTTATTTGTATACTCGTATATCAATTATCGTGTTACCACTTCAATATATTTTTGGAAACGGTTATGAAGAAATCAACAGTAAATCCGACCAGTAAATTACTAAGCTCCGATTCTGAATATACGAAGGCGGTCTCAAGACCAGGGCTAACAAAGAAGACACAAAAAAGTATCTTAAATTTTCAACATAATCTACTTTTAGCTCGATAAACTTCTTCCAGCGATATTCAACAGCTTGTGTGTACTATTTTTAGTAAGAATTGTAAAACTTTTTAAAATAGTCATCAACTGCAGACTCCACCTCTTCATTGTTGGCAAATCTTTTACCAATGAGCCATTTTTTCTAGTTGGGAAATATAAAATAGTCCGAGAAAGCTAAACCTGGCAAATAAGGTGCGTGATGAAGCAATTCAAATTTTAATTCATTAATTTCGACCATCGCAATAGTGGATGTGTGAACATTATTTTTATATCACAACACTTTCTTTTTCGCTATAATTTTTTTCCGTATTATCATCACCTAAAAGCTGCAAGAAATTAACATAACATTCGCCGTTAATGGTTGATGGTGAAGATAATCAATACGCCTCCCAAATGATAGGCTCCATCACCTTGCCTGCAGATGAAACCATCTTCGTCCTCTTTGCACACTATTCTCCCATTTCAGTCCACAGCTTTGACTGTGCATTTGTCTCGGGTTTATCCATGTCTTATTCATGATAATAAATCGATGCAGAAATTCGGTTTTATTGCTTTGAAATATCGCCAAACACTTTACTAAAACATATTCACTACGCTGTCTTTGCTCTACTGAAAGCAATAGAAAGCAAGCGCGGCATCCGTCTTGCGCATGGCTTTTTCATCTTCAAATCTTCGATCAAAGTACAATGTACTCGTATATCACTCTTTAAAATGCTTATAACTTCAGCTAACTTACGAACGTTTAGCCGGCATCCAAGGGTCATCCAATATAATTTTATAAATTTTCTTTCTTAACCGTGTCTGGCGTGGACACCTCAATTGGTCGACCACTACGGTGTTCATGTTGGCAGCTTGTACGGCCTCGTTTAAACTGTGCTACTGGCACCATCTATAAATCTGGTTGGCTCGTACATATGGACGCATAACCATTGACGAAGAATACCGGCATCACAAGAATCAAGAAACCGTCCATAGTTAAAGGAAAGTATCGGCAATGTAAGTGTCATGTTCTATATAATCCGTATCCAAACATTGACCTGGTCAAGCGTATTAAAGTACAGCGATTGAGTTGACTTAGTCATATGGTGCGAATGGCCTCAAGCGCTTCAGCACGGAAAGCCTTTGAAAACGAATTCTATTTGCGACCTGACCTCGCTGGATGGATGTAGATTCTGAAACACCGTCTAAACTTAGTATTTATTTATTTTTTAGCGTTGTAGATTCCGCTTCATCAACAAATTTTCTTCAGCCATCTCTGTTTTGAGTTATTATTTTTCAATTAGGTATATTTAGTTTGCTTGCACCACCTCCTATCATGTCTATCCATTTGGCCTCCGGGCGACCATATCTTATGTCACCAACTAGAAACGTCGAGAACACTTTCTTGGCAAGCCTGTTGGACTCAATTTGTCGCAGGTGACCTGACCACGGCAACGTTTAGTCCATATTTTTTTTTTTACAAATATCTGCGTGTTGACACAACTGTTCCAGTTCTGCATTGTATCGTATTCTTTATTCACCGTCCTCGCATATTGGGCCGAAGAATTGTAGGTAGAATGTTTTTTTTTTGTTTTCAAAAACCAATAAAAGTTTCTCATCCGTCGATTTTAGATACCATGGATTTAGACTCATATAAAAGGACTTACTGTATGAGCTAATGGTATAGCTTGACTTTCGTTGTTTTTATGAAATGTGTTTAGATTAAAACAGTTTTGACCAATACTAGTACTTGCCAGTACAATCCTTCTCTCGATTTTAGCAATTACGTTATTGTTCGATGTTATCTCATACCCTCGGAAAACGTGGTTCTTGACAATCTCAATGTGAGTTTTCGGTCCATTTCGGTGTGATTTAGGGTAGAGAGCATGGACTTGGTTTCTTTTTCCGTTTACTTTCAGACCAGCTGAATTCGCTTTTTCTCGAGTGATGAGCCGATGTTTTACCAATCAAATCATATCATCAGCTTAGGCAAGGACCTGACGTGATGTATTAAAGTTTATGTTGCCTAAGTCGATGTTTGTCGATTCCGTAATTAGTTCCAGCAGGATGTTAAAGACGCTACAGGGTTATCTACTTAGTGTTTTTAAAATCACAAGTCTGGCCACGCTATCATCTGTCAAAATACCTGTCATTTGAAGTGATATTTATTTAGTGAAAGATTTGTCGTTTACGAATGTGGATCGTTTAACACTTAAAAATAGTTGAAACGTACTACAGAACTGGTGATTCAAACGTGATTCAACACGACCGATTTTAGCTTTATTACATGAGAAGTTTCGGAAGGCGTAATTTCACGTTTTAGCGACATCAATTTGCCATCAAGATCATGCGATTTGACACTATTAGACTTTTTATGTGGGACTACGTCAAAGACCGTGTTTTCGCGCATAATTCCCATACGTACCGCCCGAAATGTGAGAAAAAGTGGTCGAAAAAGGTCAAAAGGATCCATTCCTGCAACCAATCCAGAGACAGTCATTTGAAATATATTGTATTACATAATGGCAAGGTCCAATTATTATAATGAAATGAAAGTTTCTTCGAAATCATACCTTCAGGTGTGTTTTATTTAGCTTTAATTTTGAAATCAAAAAATGGATAACCCGTTATATGACGGTGCGTCAGTCACCCTGCCGAAAACCGCTGACATTGCGAAACTACTAAAATGTGGTCCCAGTGGCTTTCACGCAGCTTCAAATGTTGTTCAGAGTCATTCGGCATAGTTCAATGAGCTTAGAATGAATGCCAAATCGGTTAATGGCTTTCTGACAGCATCTCTGCATTCCAGATTATACATAGCACTGGTGAAGCTCGTTACTCGTTTGAAAAGTTCTGGTGGGGTCCCATCTCCACCTGCACTTTTGTTGCTTTTCATTTTCTGAATTGCAATTTGAACTTCTCTTAAAGATTGTGTGGGGACATCTTCTGTATTGTTGTATTCGGTGAGGGTCATTCTGTTGAGGATGGGCAATTGAATAAAAAGTGCAGAAGATCAAAGTGTTTGGCATAATTATTATATAATTAATATTTATAAATAATAATTAATATTTATAATAATAATAAACATTTATTATTATAAATAAACATAAATATATCTATTTATTTTAGTCTTCATCTTAAAAAAATCTTATTTGGATGATGACGAGTTGGTGTACCATCGATAACACTGTGGATCGCAGTCCCTGGTGTTGGATATGTAAAATTTGCATTTGCTTCAAACCTGAAATACGATTCGGCAGAAGATTATTCGACTATCTATTTCTTCAAGAGGCTTTAAGAAATATTATTATTTACCAGGATATCTGTACGCCATTGCCGCATAATATATGTTTCAAAAATCATGCTTAATGTTATATTACTTTCAAATTATATATAGCGTTTGTGCACTTTTTCATACTCTTTATTATGCTATATGTATTATACGAGAACGACTACATTCATTCCAAATGCATAAACCCACTAGGGAAGAAGAGAGTTCAGTTGGATTTCACTTTAACAAATTACGAGCGTCCGAGTGTATGGCAAAAAAAAAAAAAGAGAAAACTACCATAATAAATGAATGAGTGAACGAATTCAGGTTATTTTGTTTGCAAACCATGAATTCATCAGAAATGCTATAGGCTAAAACATTAGTCTCTTCAAAGAAACGCGGCCAACAGAAAAACCACAAAACTAAGAATTAAATTTCCTGCTAACCTCACTTCATATTCAATAGCGTGGCAAAGATAAAAATAACCAGCAAATTCAGAATATAATCTCCAACAAAATTAAGCGGATGACAAAGAGATAAGATGGCACCTATTACCCCTCTTATGGCATTCTAGCAGGGCGGTCGACGTGATGTTTGATACACATCAAGACTATTAAGCCAAACACTCACAAAAGAAAAATATCTTTGACTTGCATGAATTCGTCATTTTGTGTTTCGTCCTTTCATGCGCAGCTGTAATGAACATCATTTGTGGTAGAAACCCCTCCATAAAAGGAAAACTAATTATTCGCAGGAAAACTGAGTTCTCAACTTAAAGACACAAAATTTGTGTGTCGTTTACAAGAATACAAAAGAGATGTTAGTAATGACAACATCCGTATCCGTTCTATTTTTCTGAAATGCCAAAGGAAGAAGTTTTATTAACATTTTTGGTAGTCTATTGAGAAGGAGTATATCAGCATCTTCATCGTCATCATCATTATCATCACAATTTCAACATATAAAATTATGTGTTCGTATACAAAGGAAATTGAAGGAACAATCATAAGAGGGTCATTAAAATTTTAGAATTCGATTGCCTGGCTTTTAATAATAATCGAATGCTTAAGATCGTTTATCCCACAATCACACTCACAATATTTTGGATGCTATCTGTGGACATCTGTGTACTTAAATTATTGAAACTTTTTGTATTTGAATTTCTAAAGATTTTAATATTTAGTTGAACATATAAATACTTTATTACTTCAATACAGTCATTAATAGATAAGTGTACATTCATTGGACATACATTCATATCTGTGTACTGAAATTGTTGAAACTTTTTGTATTTGAATTTCTAAAGATTTCAATATTTAGTTAAACATATAAATTTTTTATTACTTCAGTACAGTCATTAATAGATAAGTGTACATTCATTGAACATACATTCATATCTGTGTATTTAAACTATTGAAACTTTTTGTATTTGAATTTCTAAAGATTTCAAAATTTAGTTGAACATATAAATACTTTATTACTTCAATACAGTCATTAATAGATAAGTGTACATTCATTGAACTTATCAAAAATTGTACACTTGTTCAACTTTATATTGTCACTACTCTCTTTTGTCATACTTCCCTCCTACAATTGTGTTTGTTATCCTTGTACCAACTTGAGTTTTCAACAAGTGTTTTATTGTTTGCAGCATAGTCTATGTGTGTGCGCGTGTGTGTGTGTGAGTTTCTCATCGTTATTTGTATCTGTGCTTAGTCTGATGGTGTCTGTCACAGAATGTTCAAATAGAAAATGCTTTCCCCATTTAGATTGGTATAACGAAATTACGAAGATGTTTATTCTTGACATTTATGCGGCGCAATAAGATAACATTTTTTTACAGTCATTGCAGGAAACGGAAACTGTATTGTTATGGGTGATTAAACATCAAGGAAATTGTGGGAAATAATTTATTTTAAGCTCTGAAATGGCAAATATTCCTGTAATTTCAACGAAGAATATTGTCGTAATCCTGTATCAGGTTCACTAATTTGGTTATTGTTATATCAATAATTTTATTGTATGTGTTGTGCAGTCTTTTCTACATAATTAGGCAAAGATTTTTTCCCTATGCATCCGATGATAATTTTATTCCTGAAGAAGATACCAATTAGAGCGGATGTTAGATAAGGTACTGAGTAAGTAAGGTACTGTTAGGTAAGGTATTAAATTTCTCTAAATTTTCCAATCAGAATTTATTGAAGAATACTTAGGGATAGTACTTTAAGATTATAATTTTTGATACTTCGATTGCAACCTAATGTTTTGGATTCATGTTTTATTAACATTTATTTTATTATCTTTCCGTGAGGATTTGTAGGGACGAACCGGTTGGAGACCACACATATTGGGGAATTTCAAAACATTTAGTCTTCAAAGGTTCATCTTGGCTTCCGTCTTTTAGTATCTTAAGACGGTCATAAGAACTTTGATAGAAATTCGGTTCGCACTATTCTGCACCGCCATCCAATTAATCATTCCGTACTGTAGTATTTTAATCTCACGGTGCACAAGGGACCCAAGGGACCTTACGGTCTATTTTGACTCTCTTGTACGTTTCAGTAGCGACATGTAGCTCAGATGGTTTTTATAACATCAGAATTCACCTCTAGTTGTTATGAGCCTATATATTTCTCTGATTATTTTTCCCTGGAAGTGGTTTCTTTCCCCCTTCATCTTACTGATAAAGCATCACTTTGCTCAATTTTACACAGTGTAGAAGTGAAAACTGGCATAAATAGGTTTATATTCGAGGAAAAAAGATTTGTCGCTAAAATACTTTATTTCTTTGT
>JAHXMU010000013.1:2321821-2354291 GCA_019455685.1 Philornis downsi
TTTTTTCTTTGAAAAAAAGACGAGGATTTTCGACGATCAACGTTTCCGTCTTCAAAACAATTCCACATGGTTACTATATTGGACCTATCTTTTCTTTTGGAAGAGTAGCAAAAACATTTTAGTATCATCGGTATTCATTTCAGATGCCATTTGGGTTCTCCAGCACTCCATTTGGTCTATCTTAACTTTGATCTCTATTGACGATTAAACTGAAGGATTTGACACACTTTTGTGTTATGATATTTTACCATTTTCTGTGAAATTTTGTACCACAAATCTTGAATATTATTGAATTTTATTTTATTGCACAATACTTTCACAAACGATTTCAATTTCCGAACAACTAGGTTCCCGGATGGAGCCGTAGAACTAATTTCTTTCCTTCTCTACTTTTCTACATCTTCATTTCCTCGTCTCTCAAAACAATTCGTTATTCCTTTAAAAAAATTAAACAAAAAAGAAATGAAGTTCACTGTCCGAATTTTTTAAATTCTGTAAACTTTTCTCTATTACCGCATAGACAGGACGCTTTGCTGATTTCCAGAGATAAATATCTCAAGATGCCTGTTTAAGCTGGTCGTGATATTAGGAGAATATGAACATTTGGAAAACTGCAAATAGTTTTTTTCTTCATGATTTCAAACCGAATAGAAAATCACAAGTACATAAAATCTAAAAAGTTAAATATTCGCTTAGCATTTATTTGAAAAGTGTAACTTTTGATTGGTTTTTAGTTTGACTGATCAATAATAGCATAATAATAGCCAGGAACAAACAAAAAGGTCTTTTACACCGTGTAGTCGCTGGTCATTCAAAACCTACTTAGAACCCTCTAATTGTGATGTTCTACCCAAGCCGCTTTGTTCACTAGATATCTCCCCTTCCGATTAACATTTGTTGCGATCAATAACACATGGTCTGTCTGACGATCTCTCAACTTTCATATGACATGAAGAAATCGCTAGTCTAGATATGGATCAGGATAGCCTCAAATGATAAAAGTTTCTATTGACGCGGTATTCGAATGTTGAACAGTATCTTGAATAACACATAAAGCAGTGTTCTTCCAAATAAATCTGTGGTCACAACCCGTAACAGCCTAACTCGAGTTAGGACACAATTGAGTTATTACCATCATCGTATTCAGCGTATCTAAATTTATTTGCTCTAAATTTTTCATGTTTGTATCTCTTCTAGGAAGGCAATTAATCCTAAAAAACCTAATAGCTTAAGTTATTTTTCTAAATGACTGTTTTGGCATAACTGCATAAGGCAATTTAGGATTACAACAAATATAAACACTATTTTTTCATCATTGTCTAAATCAACTTAAGTCGTTAATCCAAAAAAATAAAGAAACAATTTTATTTTCCCAACTTCAGTTAAGCTCTTATTCTGAATTACAATTTCGTTTTTTGATAAACATAAATTGAGTTAAGGTCTTTCTCCAAACTTAAAGGTTTTTATTTAATCTGGAATAATAGCCTAACTCAACTTGAACTTTTTGATTTTCTTTCGTTCAACAATTCATAAGAGCCTAAGTGTCTTTTTCGATAATATCTTTTGACTGCGAGAATAAACAACTATTTTTTGTTAACAACAAAGTGAAGAAATTCGTTTCCTTGGAATCTGTAGCAAAGTTTTCCAAAAAACACCTTCTCCTGATTTTTCAGTGAAGATTCAAAACTTTAAACTCCTGTACTGAAAATATTGAAAAACAGACTTAGGCTGTTATGGGTTGTGACCACAGAAATAATAAATTTTTGACAAAAAAAACACGGCAAAGACTTATTTGCGCTCCCGACAGAAAATCCTCTTCCCCACGGAGCAACAATAAAATCGACAATGAATGATACCATAATATCTCATATGTACAAAACCGGTAATGCTTAATGATGCGAATATGCACATTTCCCCCCACTCCAGTCATTGCAACAAAAATCTCATCAAATAATTTTTATTTTTCATACTGATTTGACATTTTTTCAACATTGACATTTGTTCCACGGAGTGCCTACCTGTAGTGTTGACGAAATGACAGTCAAATTATTAACATTTTTGTTTTATACATTTTACCACGAAGCAAAAACCGTTTGGATAAAATTGTTTAAAATGTCACAAAAATAATAATTTTTTGGCACACATTTCAAAGTTGAAATGAATTTTATCGTCAAGGAAAAGACTTTAATGCAGAGGATTTATGTTTCCTTAAATTTGGAAAAATTATGACGAAAAAAAATAGTTCATAAACAGTTAATATAATATATTGCAACTAAGCTAAGCTATTGAAGATGCTTCGGCTTTCTGGTACACTATGGCGTATGCGTAACATAAGAGAGCAGTATTACGCATAAGTCGAAATCCCTTATAAGAAGTTCCTCCAAATTTTAACAATGTAGTTTCGTCAGCTTATTTTCGATTTGCTGCATATGCCAAAAATCTGCTTTCGCGAAAAGCTTTACGCTTTTTCATTGCTTTATTTTGACATAATTTTTGGACAACTATTTCTTTACGCTCACCCAATCCTAAGACATATCTTTTGAGTAAATGTATTCATATTTTTCTTTATATGCATAGCTTCAGAAGTTTTAAGTTTTAATACAACAATGTTTTCTTTTATAATGCTCCACAACAAACTTTTTTCAAAATTTGTCATTTCCGTATGACGGAAAGTCAAATTTAGCTCCAATTTACAGCTTTGATATAACTTGGTAATTCTCTATATCACATTTGCTACGCAATATCCTATAACGGATAACACGAATAGGAAGAATCAACTTGCATTAACCCGATTCAGTTGTGCAACATTCGTAAAACTTCTAATTCCGTATACGATCAGACATATACACATATGGTCGAAAAAATAAGTACACCAGGTTATTTTTGCTTTATTTTGCTTTATTTGTTACTTTAACGGAAAGTATGGCAACTCTTTTTTATTTGAATAACTTTAACATGGTAATGCCTTTAAAAGTAAAAACAAAACTGGGGCTTTTTCGTTGTTTTCATTGTGAGTCAGTTTTGTTCAGGTGTGATTTCGGTACTTGATCAAAATAATGAATACATTTCTCAATTCTTTAATATGGTCGCAGGCTGCTGTAGTCTTTTTAGAAAAGCTAGTTGTTTTACTGTTGTTTATCTTTATTTATAACAAAATATATAGTAAAAAATTAGCCATGGGCGAAAAAGTCATTGTTCTCCGGAGGAGAGAAAAATTCTTTCAAGTCAAAAAAAAAAAAAAAAAAAAAGTGGCGAAAGTTAAATTAATGTATTTGGAAACGACTGTGCCCGGAAGGTACGAAACCCCAAGGGTGATGAATTCCATGTTTCCTTTACAAAGAAGGCAGTCAAGCACGGGGGTGGCAATATTATGGTCTGAAGTTGTTTCACGTGGTATGGTGTCGGTCCGATACATCGAATTACCGAAACTGTGACCAGAGTCCACTACGAGGATATTTTGGAAAATACGATGATGAACTATGCTGTAAAAAATAAGCCTCTTAGATGGATATTCCAGCAGGATAACCATCCGAAGCATACTACTGAGTTGGTAAAGGATTGGTTCCAAGATAATAATGTTGCCTTTCTTGACTGGCCAAGTCAATCTCCGGACTTAAGTCCAATCGAAAATCCTTAGGAAGAGTTGAAACAAAGAATTGGAAAGGAGGTTTTTAAAATTAAGGATCAGTTATGAAATTTTGTTCCAAAAACTTGGTATGAAATATCAGTAGAAACATGCAGGAAACTTATTGCGCGCATGCCAAAAAGAGTCAACAAAATAATTGAAAATAAGGGTGGATATACCGGCTTTTAACGAAACCCAGCCAATTCAGCAGAAAAACGTGGTTGTTTCCTTTTTTGCTTATTTTAATTAAATGTACTTATTATTTTGTCCAATGTTTTTTGAATAATTTCTTACTTTTTAAAAATACTGAATTCAGTTTTGGGTTTTTGTTATTGTTTTTGCATTTATTTTATTTTTTAATGTTATAACAAAAGTAATTATTACTTGCTTTTTCTTTTAATTTAAATAAATTTTCATCTGCGAGCCTTTAAGAAAAGTACAGAGTGTACACATTATTTCGGCCATATGTGTATGTGTTGCGTTCACAATAAACCAAAGTTCATATTTGTGGATTTTTGAGTAATAATGAATGATTTCTCAGATTCGGTATGCAATATTGAGAAATGTATATAAAAAAAATAGAAAGATAAAAAATTATTAAAATCACATAAACACAGCCTTTATGTACATATAAATTCAACAAAAATGAGTGAGACCAACTAATAGAAATATTATGAAAATAAAGCACGCTTATGAAACACTAGTGTTTCTAAAGGTTTTTGGTTGTTCGCGTGAAGAAGTTAGTGATTTTCTTAAATAGGTCCGGTAATGGGTTTAAACTTGTTGAACTGGAGAAGACCTTCCTTCTGCCATTGATGGCGTGCGATCAATTTTCTTAACAATCTTTGGAACATATGAATTCCATCCAGTGTTTGTTACTTTGAAGAAATCGTAATAAATTCAGAGAAATTATTAAATCTTTTTTTTTATTTTATATACAAATTCTGGTTACCTTTCCTCCAACCTTTCCTTCGTTTTTCATCAACAGTGATCATATCATGGAAAAAGCCTTTTCATTTTTGTCTAGTAAACAGCACGTGATATGCGCAAAATCAACGTTCAAAATTTGTACTCGTCAGTTCATAGTGGTCTCAATTTAGTTCCTTTTAAATCATTATCAAATATGTAGAATTGCTTATACGATGTGAAATCGCTTATTGAGATTTACGTATGTAGATGAACTTTCATTTTTTGTTTGAAACGAATCTTCTTTCAATGATGCCTTCAATTCTATCTCTTTATACACTCTCAGTCTTCCGCTACGTTTCCTGCCTTAGTCGTAAAATTACCGGTTCTTAAACTTTTGAAAATACTCACGACAACTACTTTAATTCAAATTGGTCTTGTTATATGCTTCTAAATTGATTAGAAAGCAATTACTGGTACATTTTTTAAAAGTACATTTCTTATTTTATGTTGAAATAGTTAATTTTAGTCTACAGTGTAAATGCAATTTTATCAACGGCCCTCTGCCATGATTCAGGCAACTCTCAGATTAGAAAAATGGTGGAATAAAGTAATGGGATAGGATATAATGGCAAAAATTAAAGAAAATGTCAGATATTATGTTTTTTATAATTCTTGTAATATAAAGATTTGAATTGAGTTCTAATTATATGTCTCATTCAACAATAATTCTAAAAATATAAATTGAGACCTCATTTGTTAAGCATCAGCTTACAAAATGCAAACAAATGTTAATGCAAGTCAATTCAAATTACTTCAATTTAAAAAAGATAGTTTTAATCTGGATTTCTTTGTAGCTTATTTTAGTTTTGTTTTCCTAAAGTTTTAACATTTTGCAGTACCAAGATTTGACAACACTGGCTGTATGCTATACAGTAAGGAACCTTCCTGGTGCTGGCAGACGACGAACGGTGCACACGGATGACAATATTCAAGTGGTACAGGAGAGTATTCAGGAGGATCCACAAACATCAACCAGGAGACGTTCGACACAACTTGGCATCTCAAGAGGGTCGCTGCAGCGAATTTTGCATAGCATAAGAATGTTTCCATACAAAATTCAGATTGTCCAAGAATTGAAACCGACAGATTACCAGCAACGACTTGACTATGCAATTTATTTCCAGCAAAAAGCACAAGAGAATCCTAGTTTTATTCATAACTTAGTTATGAGTGTCGAAGCGCATTTCCAATTAAATGGGTTCGTTAACAAGCAAAACTGTAGGATATGGGCTACGGAAAACCCGAGAGTACTTCATCAACGACAATTACACCCAGTTAAGTGTACTGTTTGGTGCGGTGTTTCTTCAGAAAGAATCATTGCCCCATATTTTTTTTGAAAATGAATGAGGTGTTGCCATTTCCATCAATGCTGATCGATATTGGGCCATGTTGGAAAATTTTGTAAGGCCAACCGTGGAAAACCATCCGCAAATATGGTTCCAACAGGATGGAGCCACAGCGCACACTGCGAAGGCCACAATGGCTCTTTTACGCGACATATTTGGTGAAAGAATAATTTCGCGTACAAGCAATTTTAATTGGTCTCCGCGTTCCCCGGATTTAACCGCTCCAGACTTTTTCCTTTGGAATTAACAACATAACACCGGAAATTTTGCGAAAGGTCATGGAAAATGTGTTGGAAAGAGCACATTTGTGCGAAGTAAAAAATGGCCACCACTTGCGGGATATCATTTTTAATAACTAATCGAAAAATATTCCCCATAAATTTACTGTATTTAAAGAAAAAAAATTAAAAAATGTGTCTTAAATAAAAAGTTAAAAATAATACACACCACTTCGGTCATTTTGGGCCACCCTGTATAATCATACAATTGTTTTTTGTTTTTTTTTTTCAAATGAAGGAAATAATGAACGATTGCAATACAATTTGTAATACGTAATATCTCTTCACAATTCATTGTGAATTAATCAATTCAATTAAGTAAATTTTATAGCATAGATAAAATAAAAACAATTCACGATTGCATACGTACTGTATATTGATTTGCAATTCAAATTAAGTACTTTTCTGAGGTAAAAATTGAGTAGTATTAAGTAATTTTTTTTCAAATTATTATTATTACGGTGTAAGTTTATACAGTTTATGATCAAAAAATAAATTAAAATGGTTCCATACAAAGATTAGCAAACATTCAGTAATCAAGAAATCGCATTTAATTGTGCAGTTCATTATTTGGCTTGCCTTCTTTTGGTTAAGTCTAAATTTGAAATTTATCTTATACTTGGTTTTTGGTTGCCAGTTACAGGAATGCTTTCTTGTTAGTTTTTCGGATTTCGTTAATTTTCTATGTAAACACTCACTGTACCAGGTATAATTAGGCCCTATTTGTCAAACTCAGTAATAATTAGATTACTTCATGTCATATCTTATTCTTACATATCTTATTCTTACATTACATTTTTGTTGCGTTTTTGTCGCGACGGGGTTCCTTCCCTAAATCAATTCGGCCACATAAAACACTCTAGCAATTGTGTGCGTCGGTTTGGTTGTTTCTTTGATTTGATTTTATCTTTTCTTTGATTTTCTTTTGCTCTTCATACCATTTAAGACACAGAGCAAAGCAAAGCTGAAAATTCTTAAAATGTAATTTTCTTGATTAAATTTACTTTATTGGACGATACGCCCGCAGGAAAAGTGAAGAGAATGGAAGAAAATGGAAAACACAACAATATCAGATTGTTTAGCTCTTCCTATTGAAATGTGTTGGCTATTTTTGTATGCTGTTAAAGGGTTTACGTGCTTAAATCCAGATGGTTGAAAACCACTTGATATGCAGTATTCATAACGATTTTAATTTATTTGCAAAATATGTTGTACATTTATGATGTTAGATTTTCAATCGCAGCAGCCAGAGGCGAGAGTAAAAAGAGAATCAAGTTACCAATAGCTAGTTAGTACAGCAGTGGCTAAATAACACTATTATTCAAAAGAAAATTAGGTTATTATCAGAAAAACACTGAATTCTATGTTAGTAATTTAAAAAAAAAATGCTTTTCGCAATTGCAATGGCGTTGTCAAATCTATATGAATTCTGAAAGTATTTTCATGAGCTTCACAATTTAAATACAGGGTGTCCGTCGGGAAGGTATACTACTTTATTCTGTCGCCATTTTGGTAAACATTAGTCTAGACAGTTCATATTTGGCAGTTGCGAAGTAGAGACGTGGCAAATTTATTATGGAAAAATATTCGATAAACCAACGTGTTTTAATCGTTAAAACACTTTGTCAAAATCAATCATCGATAAATGTGACGATGAGAAAGTTATGTGAAATTTTTGGGAGAAACAACATGCCAACAAGATACACTATTTATCGTGTAGTGAATGATTTCGAGGAAACAGGATCTGTAGCTGATAGGGCCAAGAGTGGACCACAACGTACTGCAAGATCGGCTGAAAATATTACTGCTGCTCAAGAAAGGGTTCAAAACAATCCTTCAACCCTCAATTTGACGACGTGCCCAGGAGCTTGGTCTTTAAAGAACAACTTTGGCCACAATTTTGCACAATAATTTGCATTTGTTTCCAGTTAAGATTCAATTGACAAAAAAGCTTCTTCCACAAGACCATTTACGCCGCCGTACATATGTCAATAGGATGTTACAGCTTGCCCATGACAACCCCGATTTTCATGAAAAAAATCATAATGAGTGACGAGGCACATTTTCATTTCAATTTGGATATGTGAATAAACAGAATAGTTGGTTCTGGGCAATAGAAAACCCTCAAATTATTCATCAGTCATCTGTGCAACCATTAAAAATGACAGTTTGGTGTGCAATTTGGTCAGGAGGAATCATTGGACCTTTCTTCTTTGAAACTGAAAACGGCGTAACGGTAACTGCCAATGGGGAGCGATATCGTGATATGATTGAAAACTATTTAACGCCACAGCTGCATGCTTTGGGCTTGATTAACATATGGTATCAAACAAGACGATGCCACATCGCATACAGCCAGGATTACAATGGAATTACTGCGATACTTCTTTCCACAAAAGTTATTTCAGGAAATGGTGATGTTGATTGAGCTCCACGGTCGCCTGATTTGGCTGCTCCGGACTTCTTTTTGTGGGGATATCTGAAAAGCAAGGTTTATGCAAACAAACCAGAAACGCTTGAGCAACTCAAACAAAATATTCGTGATGAAATTAATGAAATACCGCGAGAAATGTGTGAGAATGTAATGAAAAATGTGAGCAAAATGGCTCGCATTTGTGAGGCTAACAGAGGCGGAAATTTATCTGATATAATATTTCATACATAATTGCCGACATTAAATAAAACGTTTATTAATATAAGATCCATTTTCCATTTTGTCATGACTTTCTTGTAAGTTATTACTGTGAAATAATCACCTTATATTTTACTGGATAATTGTTGCTATGAAATAACCATTTTCGACATTTCTTATTATTATTACATTTTGTGTATTCAGGGAGAATGCTGATCTATTTGACTTAGAATCAATCTCTATGAAGGCTCTAATAACATTTTGTTAATGATGCACCTGCATTATGTAGTTTCTTCAAAAATGTAAACTTTCAAACTTTCAAACTTTCATACAAGAATTTATGGGGTTGTATTTCTATACATCATTATATGTCATTATTTATTGGACTTTCGAAACTTCTGTGGATCCCCTCTTCATAAAATCTGTTACGTATTCTAAAGAATGGAGTGATAAAACCACGAATTTTATGTCCAATTGTTTAGCCTTACTTGTTTCTATTTATTTTGAAAAAAAAAAAAAAAAAAAAAATAATAAGAAAAAGAATTGTGAGTGCTAGCAAGAAGCTAATAATATTAATAATGTTTATGTTTATGAAATTTTGAAATTTGCATTAATTTTTCGTGAGGAGGTAGACTTGAGCTGAATAACTCTACTGCAAATTCTACTGCAACTACAGACAAATTTGCTGATCTCAAGCTTAGACTCCATAACCCTGTTTTGGGAGTAATTTATGTAGTATCGGATCGTTTGTAAAAAGAAATTTTGGAATCTAATGTACCGTAGAATAATATTTGCTGCAAGCGAATTGTTTTTTTTTTTTTTTTGGAACAGGTGATGAAAGCTTATTGAAAGCAGTTACTTGAAAATTGATTGAAAAAAATGTTAGCTGAAAATGAAACTTTACTGATTTTTATTATTTTAAATAATTGTAATGAAACTTTAATGGCAATGAAATTTGTCCACATATGAAAAATTGATATTATTAATCGAATTCGTTTTTTATATAAACTTTAAACAATATTTAAACAAATAAAATTTTTTATATGAATATTTTCGATACCATGAATAACATAGTTCTTCAAATTCCAAGCATTTAAAATCTTAATATCTCATTAATTTCATAGTATTTTTACATCGTTAGATCATCAAAGTTTTACTATTTCGTAGAAATTTGTTTAAGTATAGAAAGTAAAACCACCGAAATGTTCTCCACGTCTCTAAAAATCGATACAAAAAAATTAAACTTTGCGATTTGCGTCGGAGAAACGGCAAACTATACGAAATCACTCCTTCAAATCATAAAAATAATTTAAAGTTTTTTTTATATAATTTATATTGCGTACGAACAATCACATCGCTTTAATGTACAGAGATTTACAGAAAATTATAAATAATAAAAAACTCATTTTGGGCTTACTGACTGTTATAGATTTGGATATGTCCAGAATCTCATGATTTCCAACCTTTAGGGAAGTATTCCATGGTAATGTCATTGACCATCAATTTGTGGTGATAAAGTGAGAAGCCGACTAATTGGAGTAGAAATAATGACATGGCAACACCTAATCGGGGTATTTGGTAAATAAATACTCGTATTTTCAAAAGGACTTTCTTTTACAACGGTTAATGAGAACAATTAGGATTGCTTGTGTGCACACTTTAAAAAAATTTTAAAGAAGAATGTTTAAAGTTGAACTAAATTCAACAAATGTTGACTATTAAACGTTGATTGAAAGGAATACCAAATTACTCACATTTTACTCATATCGTTGTTTCGATGTCACCAAAGTCATTGTCGGTGAAATGAATTCGTTTCCTGGTGTATTAACATTGCTTGCAGTATAAAAGTGACTTTAATGATCATAGCAATTCGTGCTATTGCATGTATGGATGGTTCTACTTCTGGAATATGATTTCTATTTTGCAGACATACGAACAATTTATCTCTTTCTGCAAACCCAAGCACATGAAGACAGCCAGAAATACTTGGATACATGCATGTGCCACCAAAATGCACTCTAGGGTGCTGTTTATATTTATGTTTTCGAATTGTTTAGTAATAGGCTAATTACTTCAATACAATACATTTTATGGTCGATAATTGGTAATTTTCCACAGAAAATTCGTATTATTTTGTTTTATTATTATTTTTCAATAACTCGGTCCTCAACAAACAAATTTCTTATATAATGAGTTGTTTTGCAGTGTAGAGATCATCATACTGTTGCATAAGCGGAAGTGTGGACTTGTGGGAAATGCTTTCTCATTATGTGTCGATTTTTTCATTTTTTCTATTATTATTTTATGAACAGACCATGGATGCCGAGGAGAGCGATTTGTTAAAAAAAGCACGCAAGGGTTGGATTATTTTTTACAGTTTCCATAAGATGCAAATGAACACTGCTTTGAATTTATGATAAATGGCAAAATTCTTCAAAACTTCTGAAAATTTAAATTTTTTTAAAAATACTTTATGTTGTTATATGAAAAAGTCTTGTTCTAGTTGACCTATTTTGATCAATTCTCAAACTTGATCTGCCATTAAATCACTTTTATATATTTTTGATATTTTTATACTCTTAAATACTTTTATCGCGGTTTACTAAATTTGAAATGGCACGCCTTAAATCGACAAAAAATACTCATATACGAAAGCGGTCCCAAAACTAGTCGACGTAATAAAGAAACGCAAAAAGTTGGGAAACATTTTCTTTATTTTTCAACATAATCTTCATTTAGCTCGATACACTTTTCCCAGCGATATTCAATATCTCCTATACCCTGTTTATAGTAAGAACTGTCAAACTCCCTAAAATAGTCATCAATCGTAGACTCCATCTTTTCATTTTTGGCAAATCTTTTGCCATCGAGCCATTTTTTCAAGTTTGGGAATAGAAAATAGAAAAATTTAATAGAATAGAACATGTGTGATGAAGCAGTTCAAATTTTAGTTTATTAATTTTGGCCATCGCAATAGTGGATGTGTGAACTGGAGCATAATAATCTAATCTTAAACATAATAATTGTTTTTTACATAATTTCATCACCTAAACTCTGCAATAAATTAACATAATATTCTTCGTTAATGTTTTTTCTTTCTGTAGATAGTCAATAAAAATAATCTCATGCGCATCCAAAAAAACACGAGCCACAAAAGATGGCATTCTTTGGATACAATTCTACCAATCCAATAAACTATTTTCACTATTTCTTTATCTCAGCTGTGAAGTGGAGCACCAATGTCTCATCTGTGGTTATAAATCGACGCAAAAATTCGGGTTTTTTGCTGTGAAACATCGCCGAATACTCTACTGAAATATCTTCACGCGAATCCTTTTGCTCTATTGAAAGCAAATGCGGCACCATTTGCGCACAACTTTATCACCTTCAAATCTTTGTTCAATATACCATATATAAACCTTTTTGAAATTCCTATAATTTCAGCTAGTTTACGCAGCTTTAGCCAACATCCAGCGATCATCAAATACTACTTTGTGAATTTACTTAAAAGTGTCTGGCAGACACTGTGGTATCCGTGCTGGCAGCTCGTACGGCCTCGTTTAAACTCTGCTATCCAATATTTTACAGCCGTAAACGAAGGAGCAGACTTCCCCATAGTAGAATATACCACTGCTTTAATATTGGCGGGATTGAGACCTTTCAAATGGAGATATTGAATCAAACAACAGTGGCCAATTTTTTTTATGTTATAAATTCACTGAGATTGTTTAATTTTGATGGCTGAAATAAAAATACTAAACAAAGTGGCGTTTTGAAACTTAAAACATATATTTTACAAGGTTGCCACTTTTTACCAAAATAATTTTTTTTCGAACTACTGGCATAATCTATACGTCGGGTGGGCTAATTTTGGAACCGACCTCTTAAGATTCCATAAAATCATTGTAAAACAATACGACGATTTAAGCATATCTTCGTCCGTCTCTGGATGAGCGAATCGACATAAAAAATTCATTATCAGGTTTAATATGAAAATATACAGAGAACAACCATTAGGAAAAGACTTGCCTCTACAATAATCTAAGCAACTTCTAGATGAAAGCATATCTTCCATTATTTTTTTTTTTTTTTAACATTTGTTAGCAATTATTCGCTATATCTTAAATTTTGATTTTTTTCGTATATTTAAACTGCAAAAAACATCATATACTCGTAGATAAGAGCCACTCTAATGCATATCATACCTATGTGAATGTGATGAGTTATGGTTTTGCAACTGTCTGCATTTCAGTTCTCTTTGAAATGTCGTTCTTTGCTTTCCTTTTTTTCTTTTCTTTCGGATGAGTTCTGGGAATTTATATGGCATTTTCTCATAAGTCATAAAGCAAAATCGAAGTATTCATATGAGAGCGAATAAGTCGGTGCTTTAGTGTGAAGGTATATCTATGAGTCTGTGTAGGAGTTAAACTCATATACAAATCATTCGCGTGACCGTTTGTGAGTATAAGTGTTTTCGGAACGAATGTTTGAGTACACAATGTGGGTTGACAGTGACTAATCTTTCAGTGAATATACGAGGGATTATTTCAAAATGCTATTGATAGCGTAAAGTTTTTGTTGTATTTATAGTTGTGTGCTATATGCGAAGTTATTACGTTTATCTTATTTTCTTCTCTACCAATTTTGAAATGCAATTTTCTACGAAGAGAACGCTGACAGATTGAAGTACACACATTGATGATTTTTTTTGTTTTGTTTTGGATTTTTATTTGTTTTAAGGCTGGTATCATTTTTATCCCGCTTCTTTCCTGTTTTAATTGCGGAAACCACTATTTTGAAAAAATCATCTCTTTGTTTTACTCATACGCAGTAAAGATTTTAAATATACCCCTTTTTGGGGGGATTAAAAATTAAATGCCTAAAAGTTAGCTAAATGCGGTAAGTTCTGATATATTCCACTTATGAGAGTTTTTAATAGTTGAGGATTACACTTATGATTAAAGTCCTTTCTAGGACAAACCCAAGTTAGATTCATTAACTCTAATCCACATTCGAAATACTTCTAGATACCAAAAATAGTGCTCTTTTTTGTTCTGCCTATTAGATGATACATTCACTTTTGCATTTTGTCTCCATTTAAAACTTTATGTGTTTTTGTATACAAAGTTAACATTTTTGTTGACAACATCTGCACTACAAATGTCATTCCTGATTGTATTGCATGGCTTGATTATTCGGCATGGCTTTGAATGGATCATTTTAATATGTTTTATGATGTAAACTTTATCCTACTTCCTTGCATTTAACAAAATGTCATTATAGTATGATAATTATAATCATAATTTTAAAATAGTCTTCCTTTTTTAATGAAGAGTAAATAAAGTGACACATAATTATATGACGCTCACATGAAACACACACATAAACACCCAATCGCTAAAGTCGCTATACGCTTTCGCCTTTTTTGTTTTGCACACAAACAAGTGTAAACCATAATAAAGCATCTTTATAAGTGTATTAAGTGCATTCTACGTTCAGAGTAAATAAATAAAGACCAAAGCAGTATTATCGTCGCCATCATCACAGACAGCGGTTATATGTATGTGTGTGTAGAATAAAATGAATATATAGTTATGTATCGGGTTGTTCGGAAAATTCGTTCGGTTACTTCGTAAGTTCATCATACGTCACTTCTCACGACGTAGAGTTCCTTCCAACACTATCATAGCTTCCTCCTACCCCTTCTGTAAGCTGTTTGTTATTGTTTACATGTGTTGTCGGTCTAGTCTTGAGTAGTTATAGCGCTTTAAAAGTTTTAAAACGTGGGGAAAATAAGCGAAAAAGAGCTGTATTATTTCCAAAAAGGAAAAACGGATACTGAACCAGCTGAAAAATAAAGTCTGCTTATGAAGAAAATGAAACTGGAATGGAATTGAACAACTTGCCAAAAATGGTTTAAAAGATTTTCTATTGGCGACTTTTCCGTAACAAAAAAATAAATTTTTTTTTCCGAGGAGGTGAGAGATTCATATTATTAATCCCCATGTAATAGTTTGGGAAATAGCTGAAATAATCAAAAAACCAGTCTCAGCCGTTCGCGGGATCGTAAAAGAGCTCGAATTTGTGAACAACCTCGATGTGTAGGCACCTCACACTGCCTCACCGAGGCCTTACAGTGCCTTACGGACCCGTCAGAAATTGTCAGAGCTTGGGTGGGAAGTGTTACCTCACCCACCGTACTCCCTAGACCTCGCTCCGTCTGATTATCACCTATTTCGCAGTCTGAGCAACTACTTGAAGGATTTGAATTTCTATAATGACGGGGAAGTGAAAAATCAAATTAAAACTTTTTTTTTCCAGAAAAAACATGTGCATTTTATGACAGAGGAATTAAACAGCTCTCAGAGAGGTGGGAAGAAGTTATTAAAAGAGGAGGAGATTATGTAACAGATTAAAATAATTGTTTTCCTGCATGTAAATTTGTAAATAATTTTTTTTTTTTTACCAAATAAACATTGCAAACAAACCAGTGGAAAAGCAACTTTTTCACACAAAAACTGTACAATCGGTAAAGCTACTCTTGCGGATGGATACCGTCCAAAGTGTGAGTGCAGTTATTGAGAACTACTAAAATATAAAGATTTTCAGTGGAATGAGCAAATTTGTGAGATGATACATTATAAACGATGCTATGGCTCGCAGAAGCCAGAATTGGGTTAAACTGCCTACTAGTTTGTTGAAAAAAAATGTACTTTTCCCCGAATTTGTCTTATATGTTTAACAATTATTCGTTAATTAGAAACAATACCATTTGATATTCGAAGGATTTACAAATACGAGTATGTAAGTAAGGCACTATCGTAGTTGCGGGTGGAGTTCTTGAATAACCAACAAATACGATTTTCTACTTGGAAGTCTATTTTTGTTATGTGAAAGAGGGCAATTTTTGATATGTCGTCTCATCTGACGATGAGTAGGACAGAAAATCAGGGTGGTGGGTATGCAAAATTTAGACTGATCACCATTGCGCCTATACACTTATTTTTTTTTCACCTGATTTATTTTTGATATTACTTATATATTATTTTGTGACAATTTATTTATTTTATTGAACAAATAAGATTTTTTCATATATCTCTGGTCACAACCCATAACAGCCTAAGTCTGTTTTTCAATATTTTCAGTACAGGAGTTTAAAGTTTTGAATCTTTACTGAAAATCAGGAGAAGGTGTTTTTTGGAAAACTTTGCTACAGATTCCAAGGAAACGAATTTCTTTACTTAGTTGTTAACAAAAAATAGTTGTTTATTCTCGCAGTCAAAAGATATAATCGAAAAGGACACTTAGGCTCTTATGAATTGTTGAACGAAAGAAAGTCAAAAAGTTCAAGTTGAGTTAGGCTATTATTCCAGATTAAATAAAAAACTTTAAGTTTGGAGAAAGACCTTAACTCAATTTATGTTTATCAAAAAACGAAATTGTAATTCGGAATAAGAGCTTAACTCAAGTTAGGAAAATAAAATTGTTTCTTTATTTTTTTGGATTAACGTCTTAAGTTGATTTAGGCAATGATGAAAAAATAATGTTTATATTTGTTGTAATCCTAAATTGACTTAGGCAGTTATGCCAAAACAGTCATTTAGAAAAATAACTTAAGCTAGTAGGTTTTTTAGGATTAATTGCCTTCCTAGAAGAGATACAAACATGAAAAATTTAGAGCAAATAAATTTAGATACGCTGAATAATATGGTGCTAATAACTCAATTGTGTCCTAACTCGCGTTAGGCTTATAAAATAAATTCGGAAATTTTGAATAATATTATATTTTTTGTACAATCTGAATTTTTTAAGCAATGATTTGTGACATTTGATACATTTGTGTTACTCATCTGTAATATATTTTGTAATTAGGTATTCATTCTAGGCTCCTTTAATTTTCGCTTCCACTTTTTACTAACTTCATCCATTTCAACCTAAACTTGTTATATGAAACTACCGTATTTTTCCCGCAGTTACTTGAAAATTTAGAAGATTTGGTAAAAAAAATTGAGGACTCAATTTTAACTCTTTAGACTGCTTTCGGTGCAAATAAACACTTTTTTGTATTGTTTTGTGTTTGTTTTTGAGAAGGGACAGTTTAGATTCAGGTTAAGCATTGAAACTGCATAAAATTATAGTTTCGATTCAGTTTCTCGCATCAAAGTATAGAGTTATCCAATTTTCGATTTCAAAAGTAAAGTTAAATAAAGTACTCATAAAGCTATGATTTCGATGAAACTTCTACTTCCTAATAATGTTTGGACTTTGCTATTGTGGACGAAATACAATGTTATTTAAATGACTACCTCTGGATTGGTTGCAGCAGTAGATCTTTTTGAGGAAGTTTTCGACCAATTTTTCGCACATTTCGGGCAGTATCTTGGCAATAACTTGACGAATGTTGGTTTTTAAATGCTGCAACTTTTGGGGATTATCCGTGTAAACCCAATCTCTAACGTAGCCCTAGAGAAAGAAGTCTAACGGCGTCACATTGCACGATCTTGGTGGCCAATTGACGTCGCCAAAAAGGTGAAATTATGCTTTCTGGAAATTTCTCCGGCAATAAAGCCAACATCGGACATGTTGTGTGGCTCGTAGCACCGTCTTGTTTAAACCACATATTGTTCTTTTCATAATCTTCGAAAAAAGTCAGTTATCATACGGCCATAGCGCCGTATTATTCACTATTTCACTAACAGAAGCGGCAGTGCGTACATTGCGATGATGCAAAGGCATGAACACATCTGTAACGCTTCCATTTTCTTTAATTTTTGTTATAATCTGACTAATTGTATCTGTTTCATTTTGTTTCAATAGAGAAATCGAATCAATTTAAGTTTTTAATTTAGTTTTAGGTAAAGGACCGATGAATGTATGAAATGAGTTTTTGTTTCGAATATGAATCACAAACAAAATTCAAATCTAATCTAATCTCTAAATAAATTCACAATATTAAAACTGAAATGAATGAATAAATCTACAAGTTTGATTCCCATTTTAAATGCTGGACTACATAAACATGGATTTATTTTATTTTGCATAATCATGTAAATGTTTTATGAAAACCCTTAAATAATGATTTTAGGGTCTTGGCGAACATCTAATTTTTTTAACGACTCACTTCTCGCAAATTTTGGTTATTACGGAATGTGTGCGAGTTGCTTGCAAAAATGTTTTCCCTAACAACATTAATGTTAATGGGCAGAATATTGATGGAAATGTATTAACTTTGTTTTTTTTTTTTTAGATATTCCGAACAACAGTCTTTATTCTACTACACTGTAGTACATTTTCAGCACAGTTTACCATCTGGGAATTTAGTATAATGTTATGCTGGTGAAATTGACCATAAAGTTTTAGGCTGACAATATCACTCAAACAAATGAACATAATTTTAAGCCTAATTGAATATTACCCTCAGGTTATTAACATTTATTAACCAAATAATAAACCAATGATCAGAAATGCCTTCTCTCCCCTCTATGTCCACTCTTACGTCGTTATTTTCAGCCCAAATTGGGGCGGATGCTGTATTTGATTTTGTATTGATTTGTATTTGTACCTATAAACACATCTCTTCTTTGTAAACTCTTCTCCTTCATATAATCTTGCTATCCATTCGCTAAGTGTACTTTCGTTTCCACATTGCATAACTGTCATAAACATTTAACATATTAGGAGCAAAATACGTTTACAGCTGGGAACTATCTATATTAATTAGCGACCACTGTTTCGCAATGATTAAAAAACTTTTTACTACCATTCAATTACAAAATGAATGAAAGTTCTATATTTATTGAGTCAATCCCACAAAGTATAAGCCCTATAACTATTATTGTTGACACCTTAAAGCCAATAGTAGCTGCGGGAAAGCTCACTGGCGTCACTGGCGTCAATGAAAACCAGCAGCAACAATGTTCTAATGGCAATGACACACGAAAGTCCTCTTTTCTATCCATCCACACAATATCACCTAGTCTTTGGCCACCCGCGCATAAAATGAAATGATTTCCAGTCCGCTCCATTCAACTGTTAGCGTCACAATATAAACTAAAACTGGAAAAAAAAAAAAATAGCGATTAATTTCCGTTCACTCTTAAACAATCACACACAAAAGATAAAAGAACGTGCAAAAAAAGAAAAAAAAAATATATATATATAGCTGCAGAGGAAGAGTGTAAAGTGAATTTGCCCTTACACCTCCCGTTCTGTAAAGTTTGCAGCTTTGTACAATTTAATAGAATTGCGATTTTGTTAAATGAATTATAAATAAAATATATTCAATGTTTTTCAATCACTCAGGAGAGAAGGAATGGCAAATTGTTGTGTAGATAGATGGCATTCAATAAGGAAAGAAGTGTGAAATGCATAGAGAGAGTCCTGCCAGACCACTGGTAACTTTGATTGAGATAAGTTGCAAGGTTTTCTGTAAGCGTGCTCTTCAAAGGATTGGAAATAAAACAATGACTAAAAATTCTAATTTTAGTAGTGACTCGGAATTTAATATCAGCCATATGGTAGAGTCCACTACGAGCAGCACTTTTACGCACTCGTGGGTTTCTAATCGCATTTGTTTCACTGTACTTCATCTCATTTAATTTTACAAACACAAACTCTTCGTGTCCTTTTCGTCTTTTATTGAAGTGAAGAAAAAACTTGTCTGCGAGTAAATTCTTGAAAACAAAAAAACAAAAAAAAACCATTTGAATACTTTTAAAGGATAATTTTATGGACAAATAGAAATATATCTGAATCTCCATTCAAGTACATGACCACTTTCCGAAGTGGTTGGGACAAGCTAGTATCTTTCACATGGTGCCAAAAATTATTCCAAAATCGCCAAAATAAAACTCTCTAAAACGCAAATACATAGGGTGATTTTTTAATTGTAGTTTTTTGTTATTTAAATCGAATAAAACACTCAAATTTGCATCACACACTAAAATGTTTTATTGGAATCGATAAATTGGTCTTTGCCATTTAATTTTTAAAGATCATTTTATGTAAATGTTGTTCGCGGCTCTGTCTCAAAATGTCTATTCGGAAGGTCCAATTTTTCGTCACTTTTTCGAGCATTTTGGCTTGTATTCCACGAATAACGCGTGTTATTTTACCCTGTAAGGCTTCAATAGTGTTCGTCTTATCCACAATGATTAACTACTTGATATGACCCTATAAGAACGAATCAAGAGGTGTTGAATCGCAAGATTTTGGGGGGCCAACTCACAGGGAAAAATCGAGAGACAAGCTGCTCACCAAATTCATTCCTTAACATATCCATTGTTTCACAAGCAGTGTGACATGTTGCATCGTCCTGATGAAACCACATGTCAACCAAGTTTAACTCAGCCAATTGGGGCAAAACAAAATCGCGTATAATGGCTCCATATCGTTCGATGTTGACGGTAATGTTTCTTCCACGGTCGTGTTTGGAGAAAAATGGACAGATGATGCCACCGGCCCATAAATCACACCAGACTGTCGTTTTTTCGGGATGCATCGGTAATTCATGTTTGGCATGTGGCTGTTCATCACTTCGGATGCGACGAATTGTTGATTCAGCAGGTCGATTATGGCGACCATAAAATGGTCGTATCAAATGATGCACATTTGTCACAGAGCACGAATTTTGCAAATGAATTTCAACGATTTGCAATCGTTGCTCGTTTGTTAGCCTTTCCATGGTGAAATGGAATGGAGTCTACTGTACACTTTTCACTTTGACAGATGGCGTTTGGACGCCATTACCAACCAGTGCTGCCAACCTGAAAAACTTAAATCTTAAAAAATCACCCTATATCTATGATGCGGAAACGTAGCGATCAAGGGCCGAAATAATAGAACTTTATCACCAATGAAAGCTTACATTATGTGACAGGTTTGAGGCTTTTCCAAAGAATTTAAAAATAACTGAATAGGCAACAAATCGAAAAGGCGGCGTAAGTTTCGGCCGGACCGAAGCTGTATACCCATCATTATTGCTTGCGGTCCACAGTGACGTGAACGATGTACCGATTTATCTAGAGATAAATGGGAGTAACAAAAACGGCACCTTCCAACACTTAATATATCGCTTTATCTTGTATTTCCGGCAAAGAAATAAATAGGAGTACGATTATTGAGGTGCTGTTTTAAATGTGGTTTTTACATTTAATTAACGAATAAATGATAAAATAAGAAAATTGATAAATTTTCAGAAATTGAATTAATACTTGAATATGCAAGCTTTTATCTACAGGACCAATTTAAACTACTTTAAAAATTTGCTATCCAAATCATTATAGATCACATATCGGTTTATGGCTACATAACTGGGCGTGGAAAAAATGTCCTCTTCTCATGTGAAATGTATCAATTTTTCCCTCTTTTCCAGTGAAAAATCGTATTTGTTTAAGTAATTTACATTGTAGCTGATGCTGTCCCTTAAATCAGTTATGAAATGGGATAGTTCTATTTAGTATCGCTGCAATATCAATACACACTCGTTGATATTGATTCTTAAAACACTCGGAAAATGTCCATTATTCCGAAGTTGCGTTCATTTATTACAAAGCGAGTAAAATTTTCAGTAATGCAAATATTTCGCCCACCTATTGTCTATAGTAAGAAGATTTTGTACTGATTTTCACAAAATTGGACGTGTCAAAATCAGATTTGTTTCATATATAATAAATCAACTTAGTCCATTTTCCGATGAAGGGTATTCTTTTCAATACGCATTATTAGCGCTGTTATATCTTTATATCTTTATGTATATAATTCTACTGTACGGGCGTTGTCAGTGAACTCCTCCTAAACGGCTGGACCGCTTTGCATAAATTTTTGTATATGCGTCTGGGTGGTGCTCGGGATGGTTTAGATTTACACTTCGGTCCAATTGGACAAAGGGACGTGGTACCTCCCATACAAACAAAAAATTAAAAATCAATTATTTCTGGTGCGTAGGTTTGGTGTACATATCTTAAGTGCTACTGCAAATATGGGCGGGATTGGACAATGGGGAGTGGTACCTCCTATACAAACCAAAAATTAAAAAGCAATTATTTCTGCTCCTGCTAACGGTATTTAAACAGAATTTTGTTTAACATTTCAAATAAAAATAAAATTTGAAGGCAAAGCAACGTTTGTTAGTAAAAATATATATATTCACATGAGAGATATATATACGTAATAAATAATTCCATTTTGCAAAAAATCGGAATAATTTCCAATAATAAAAATTTCTAGAGAGTTTTTTCTTTTGGTCCAATTTTGGCTAGTTTTGAACTTTGTGTTGCAATGAATACAGGACTTTCTTAGCTCTAGCGATTTAAAATAGCCCGGAATATATATACTACAGATCTTAAATAGATCGTTCCAAATTGTTGCAAAAGGAATAAAATAAATAAAAATAACAGTGCTTGTGGCTTTACATAAAAAATAGTTAAAATAAAAAATCGCTGACACAAAAAAGTCCCTAAATATAAAAATAGCTACAAATTAGATATTTTCTCAATATTGCACTTTATTTCCAAAATTAGATAGCATTTTAATTCCAGTGTTTTTAATTCTGCAGTCTTTTTCAAATCTATTGACGCCAAAATGATGTCTGTAAGCAAGGACGAAGTGAACAATTTTGCTTTTCAGACTATTGGGTATTCCAAATTTTGAATTAAACACCTGTTTTTTGCTAAGATTTTTTTATTTTGGTGATTTTGGAAAATTTTTTTAACACTGTGCAAAAGGCGCCACATTGTTAATTTCTGCTTCCGCTTTCGGGATATGGAGAGTTTTCTAATTTTTCTGGATTTTGTGCATTCCTTTCAGTTTAAGGCTTTTTGCAGTTTTAACAGTTGATAGTTACTGTACACTACAGTATTTGATAGATATAATAGAAGATAGAAACGACGTTAGTGAAGTATTCCTCAGCATTTCTTTCTATGCATTATTTGTCGAATTTTCATAGGTATTAGATTACTTATATTTTCATGCAGTGCTTAACTAAGTATATGAATTCGTCATGCCGATGCAGCTTATAATGATATGTGCTGATAAGTTGATGTAGCCATGCATTAACTTATCAACAGCATTTGGCTAAATTGAAGAATGTCAGAAAATTTCATGTAAGAGTATAATGCTCTATAATTACAAAACAATGCTAATGGATACCAAAAATCACGAAATACTTTTTTGTCCATCATCCATGAAGCAGCGGGCTTTACTGATCAAACATTATGGATTCAGCAGTCTGGAATAAAACCCAAAGTGCAAAATTCTAAGGACCAACTATTGCATGACAATAAAACAGTTTTTGTCACTTAGATACCATCATTTTTATAATTATTTACTATAAAGTCATTTAAGTTATGACTTTATAGTAATTTATAATTATTTACAATAAAGTCATTTGAGTTATGACTTAATAGTAAATAATTCTGTGGTCACAACCCGTAACAGCCTAACTCGAGTTAGGACACAATTGAGTTATTAGCACTATCGTATTCAGCGTATCTAAATTTATTTGCTCTAAATTTTTCATGTTTGTATCTCTTCTAGGAAGGCAATTAATCCTAAAAAACCTAATAGCTTAAGTTATTTTTCTAAATGACTGTTTTGGCACAACTGCCTAAGTCAATTTAGGATTACAACATATATAAACATTATTTTTTCATCATTGCCTAAATCAACTTAAGTTTAAACTTTATGAATTCTTATATAGGAATAACAACCTAACTCAACATGAGAGATCGAATCAGAAATATTTTGACATAGAATAATAATTTATGTCAATTTAGGCTCACTTAAAGTTTTTTATTTAATCTGGAATAATAGCCTAACTCAACTTGAACTTTTTGATTTTCTTTCGTTCAACAATTCATAAGAGCCTAAGTGTCTTTTTCGATAATATCTTTTGACTGCGAGAATAAACAACTATTTTTTGTTAACAACTAAGTAAAGAAATTCTTTTCCTTGGAATCTGTAGCAAAGTTTTCCAAAAAACACCTTCTCCTGATTTTCGGTGAAGATTCAAAACTTTAAACTCCTGTACGGGTTGTGACCACAGAATTATAAAAATAGACGGTATCTAAGTGACAAAGTCGATGCTTCTACTTAAATTTCGCTGAGTGTAATGGGATTGTAAGATAAGTTACTTATTAGGCCGTGGCGTCTGATCATAATGTAGGAGCTGGTAACAACCACTATGCAATGATTAAATGCCGATATTATCTAATGGGTGTTATTTTCTTACCTCGATGACCGACCGTCGCGTGATGGTTAGTACACACGACTATTGTTCGCATGATCGCAAGTTCAATAAATTCCACCTACAGCCGCTTTCATTGTTTGAGCGCCGGTCATCTCAGCTTTTTCGACGAACACTTCTATTAGTCGAGTAATCGGCATGTAATAATTGTAAGTAATTATTTCTCAAACTGCGATGTTCGGAATATGTAATGTAGGTCTCGTTTAGTCAGTCTAAATATAGAATGTTTGAAAGCTCGCTGAATGTGAGAACATTTTAAATGTCTCATTTATCGGACGATTGGCAATTTGTAATTTTTTTGTTTTCACATTTTTGCCTCAGATGCAAAGACATCGCCAGATAGACTTCCGAGATATGTATATCTTAAGATCAGCGGTAATGTTTTGCTGCGGAAATTCCGAAAAGGACACGATTTTGGTACTGCCAAGTGAATGACAGGTAGAGAGTTAAAATTATAAAGGCATCATTCCCAAACTGCTACTAAACACGTATTTGTTTATAATTATGAAACCTTTCAATTAGACGGTAATCTATTTTTTCATCTGTGTTCGAGCGATCAGCCCAATTTGTAGTGATTTGTGAGGGAATAGCCCGGGCTATTTCGTGTATGTCTTCGTGTGGAATATCAAATGAGTCAGGATTCTACATCTAAAGTGTTGTAGGTAGTATCTTTGTAGCAAAAGTACTACTTGTGCTTCTTTGGCACTCACATCTTCAGGGGAATTATATTGTGGCGTGGGTAGCGGTTATGCGCTTCATTCGCACTCCCAATACATACAATTGTTGTTTCATCATCCTTGCACAAATTGCATTGTCATATGCACAAACTATATAACAAAAGTATTAAATGTTATTTATGGCACTGCAAACACAATTTCAAATTATTAACAAGCAGTACCATAGCGTGGTGTGGGTGTTTATAATTTGTGAGAAACAACATTTTGTAGAGTTGCACAAAACGTAATCAGTTTACTTGAAATGTCGGACATTCTTTAAAATATGTCCGATATAAAATTGAATTCATTGAATTGCTTTTGTTTTCATTCTCCATGAAAAGTTCCGTACTATAACAAACAAAAACTATAGAAAATATTTTTAAGAGCCATAATAAAAACAACAACAAAATTTCATCTGAGAATGTACGTGATGAATGGCTTGGGTAACAGTTTTGCAGGAAATGTCTATATCCTTGGAAAAGAACAGCACGCATGAAAAACCAAACAAACTATATATAACATAAACATGATCTGATGATTTCGATAAAGAGAATTACGAAGTCCATTAATCATGTCAAACCATAACACCATGGTTGTTTCTCATTGTCACATGTTGAATGCGCTTTTTGCAAATTAAAAGGGAATTAATTTGTATCAATTTCAATAGAATTCAATTCAATGGAATGCCTGACGACTAAATTATTGAAAAAAGTGACAAACTCATATGTAAGTCAAATACATAGACTGATAAAAAAAATATTATATATATATAAAAAAAAGTTTACATCCCATTTGTGTCCATTAAGTATTTTGTGAATTATCAAAAATCGTGTACAAATGATCATAAACTAAATCATTTGCCAATATATTGCATCTAGAAGTTGTGAGATTGATAAATAGGAATGCTACGTCAGGTCCTGATTGTGGGCAGTGATATCAATCCGCACCATCAAATCTGTGGTGGTACCTATATCAACGACAGGGGTGAGTCACCTATTGAGTATATTGTAAGTACTGACCTAACAATTTGTAATAGGGGTGATGAACCCACATTCATCGCCAGAAAAAGACAAGAGGTGCTGGATGTTATCCTTGTTTCTGAGGTACTGACTAATAAGATTGGAGAATAGAAAGTTTTGGACAATTATTGCACCGTTATATCAGCTTCTGTGTGAGTGAATTGGAAAGAGTTTAAAGGATTGTTTTCCCACTGAATGTCAGGAAAGCTGCTATGAATAAGTATATGAAGGCAGGAACTTTTCAAGGATAGCTGACATTAATATCCCGAACTTTGAGAACACAGAGCGGTCTGTGGGACAAGTTACAAAGGCATTGAATGACTCGCTACATGTCTCATGTCCCGGGGAAATTGTAACAAAATAGCGTGAGTGATTAAGAGTTTTGAATCCTTCAAGTCACCCGGACCGGACATGATTTCAAGGGGTGAACCACAAGTGGTGGCTGACAAGCTGATTCCGCGGCTCGAGGAGCTCTATATCGGCTGTATTGACCTAATTTATATCCCTGCTATGTGGTGGGAGACCAAGGTGGTCTTTATTACCAAAGTCGGGAAAACCTCACATACGGGGCCAACAGATTTTAGACCTATCTGCCTGCCATCGTTTCTTCTCAAAAACACTGGAGGGACTTATTGACAGCTAGCTTAGGACAAACGTGGACCGGAAGCCGCTGTCGTATAGAGAATATGCTTACTGCAAGGGTAGGTCTACTGAGACTGCCCTGCGTGACTTGGTAGGATTCATCGAATCTTCACTCGCCTTCGATTAGTGTACTTTGGTAGCCTTTTTGGGCATGGAAGGGGCATTTAAAAACGTTTATCCCGATACGGTAGTCACAGCACTATTAAACCTGGAGTAGACGACAGTATTAGGATCTTCTTACAAAGAGACGGGCTAAGTTAGTGTCGTCGGACCTAAGCAGATTTGTCAATATGAAAACACCACAGGGTGGTGCTCTATCCCCCTACTATGGAACCTCTCTCTGAATAGCATTCTGTTCTCTTTGGAGGAGGCTGGTGTTAAGGTTGTCGTATACGCAGACGATGTGGCAAAGCAGTTAGGGGGAAGCTTTTGCAAACACTCAGAGACATCCTTCAAAAGGCCCGAAGTGGGCGGGGGAAAAAGGTCTCGGAGTAAATCCGAACAAGAACAAAATGGTTCTGTTCACCGGTAGGTACAAGATTCCACCTAAGACTCCTATCTCCCTGGGAGGTACGGAAATTCTTTTCGCGGATTGTGCGAAATACCTTGGTGTGTTATTGGACAGGAAGCTGAATTTCAAACTCTACATACTAGACAGGGCGGAAAGGTTCTTGAGAAGTCCACATACTGTAAGATATTGGACAAAGTCCAGAGGATGGCTAGTCTATCCATCCAAAACACTAAATGTAATTTTGCTATCACAGTGGTTACGTCACAGTGTAATCTTTAACATGGTGCCTGACATAACAGGCACCATAGACTTCACTCTGGCTGAGCCACTGCTCTACAAGAATTACCGTATACTTATAATAGACAGAGATGCGTAGAAATGTAGAACTTCTGGTACAAGATTGGATGTCTACTTCTAAAATTAAATAATCGGGTTGGTTTCGGAGTTTACTCTAAAACCAAGGCCTAAGTACAGCTAGAAGACTCCCTGATCACTGTAATGTTTATCAGTCTGAAATTTTGGCTATTAAGGAAGTGGCAGAATGGCTAAGATATAACGCCCTTACCACGGGTGGCGTATGAAGCTGCCATTAAATATCTCTGGATTCTGTCTTCCCTGAACTCAACATCAGCCCTGAAATGCGGAAGATCTCTTAACGGGACCACTCAACATTTCAGCATTCACCTTATATGGGTGCTGGGCCACAGGGACATACCAGGGAAGTGCAGAGCAAGAACCACGTTACAGACTTCAGTCGAGTTGGAGTCCGTGGACATGCCTCTAGCTACTTTCAAGCTCCTACTGCAATATGTGGCATACTTAGCAGCAAGTGGTAGGTGAGCGTCTGTCTGGGACTGTAATCAATCCAGACAGATGTAGTCTCACCTAGATTTGAAGCGTTCATACACACTGTTGTCGTTATCAAAACCCGACGTCTCATTGCTTGCTTGTATCCATCATGACATGATACTGTCTGATTGGAAGACATGCAGTGAGACTGAAGGTTACAACTAATGACTTCCGTAGGAGCTGTGGGGATGAAGAGGAGGAGGAGTTCATAGAACACCTTCTCTGTAATTGATTCGCCCTGACGAACACACGGGAGTCAACACTGGACTCTTATAAATACATGTGTACGAGTATATGAGATAAATGTATCTTTAGTCTTTCTCTGATTGTTTGTATCAGTTCTTCTGAATAGGGTTCCGACAAGTTTGTATTAGAATCATTTAGCTACTATTTCGGATTTTTCGCTAAAAATAAGGATTCAAATTTTATGCAAATCAAACAATTTTGTGTGAATTAATCAACAGTTATGTAGTTATTTATACTAATTGTTTGTTTTTTATTTTGCAGGTTTATTATCGCCTTAGATCCATTGGTAAGTCTTGACTTTTTCAAACTAAAATTTTTTTTATAAATCATATAATATGACGGATTCAGATATTTGCATATTTGAAGGAAAGCAAAGAAGTTGTTTCATAAACTAAAATTAACATTAACAAATGAGTAGGGCAGGGTTGAATAGTGGCAATTGTTCTAATCTATAAAGCTCAACCCACTCAGCGCTTTATAAGAATGAGATATTAATGTCCGACAAATAAGATCATTTTTGAAACTAAATTATGCAGTTATATCAAATCTAAGAAATATTTTTTCCATATTTATAGCATTTATGACGTAAGAGGTGTCTGTTTGAAATTTAACCTCTCGAATGTCGTTAACGCCTAAGTCCCGCTAAGTTTTATACGACGCAGAAAGTGATTTCGGTGATTTGTAATGTGTGATTTTTTTGAAGAAATTAATCTGTTGACAAAATCGAATTTCTGCTGCGGAAATCTTTAAGAAGGTTTCAATAAGGCCCTTAGTGAACAGACTTTGTTATAAAGAAGTGTTTGGAAATGACATAAGTAGTTCAAATCAAATGTGTATGTTTACATGAGTCTTGCCTTGAAGGCCTTACCCTTGGTGTGCCATCACACAGGTGCTGTTTTGTATAATTCTTTTTTTGATTATATTTATTTTCTTCTTGCGGCAGCAAGCGCCTCCTTGGGGTACCCAAACTAATCTCGAAAGGATTAGTCGAACTACCAGAGATTAGAAGTAGGTCCATTCGAAAAACTTTCTCAGGACCCGCTCCCTCTCTCGGCTAAAGTACCGTTGTAGTCACTTGGTATGAAGTGAGCTACCTCTAGGTTAGGAGTTGAGGTAATCTAGGAAGACCTCGGATAGACATGAACAGTGTTTTCCAAGCTAATGCCTTCCTTCACCAACGCTTGAGCAACGCAAAAGCACTGAAAACACTTGATCGGGCAACCGCAGCCAGCACGATGCTCCCACAAGGGAGCCAACACCATTGACCGGTAAGGAACAATGTTCCTTGGGCTCCTGGTCACCCGTGCTACTAGAAGAGTAGAACCCTCTGGTCTGGGTTTCACAGACAAGCTACTCCAGTTTTGCTTTATCATACCTCGCATGGAACTGGCAATCCATTATCTACGGCGTAGGTTTTCAATATCCGAGGAGAGTATATCAACACAGCAAAGCATGACATGCTCCACTCATAGTCTATTAACCAGATCTCTCAGGTCATACAACTATATTAACGGAAAAGATAAATCTTCTGATGTCTCCCGACGGCTTCTCTATAACCACACCTGTTGCCAGGCTGTGTCTTGTTTAACTATGACTCTCCCCTTTACTTGGTTTTCGAAAAACGAGTTCCAAGATCAGTTTGATGTCATATTATAGGTGAATCCCAAGACATAATCCACCTGTTCCTAGGGCGCCTGGCACAAGGCCACACTACTTTGTTTTTGTACGCAAGCAAACACCCGCTTACCCAAATAAGTATAGGTAGTTCAGAGAAGGACAAAAACAAATTAAAGGCTAAAAGAGCTCCGAGTATCAATTTTTAGCAACAATTCCAAGATTTGATACTCAAAAACTAATAGTTACGGACTTTGCTAGTGATATTTCAGAAGTATCGGTTAGTCAGATCTTCATTTTGGAAAATATTTTGAGAGTCTGGTGCGGTCCCAAAACTAGCCGACCTAACAAAGAAGTTGGGAAAATTTTTGTTTTATTTTATAACATAATCTCCTTTCAGCTCTCCATCGATGTTCAATAGCTTTTATACCCTGTTTATGGTAAGAAATGTCGAACATCTTAATATAGTTATTAATCACAGACTTCACCTCTTCATTGTTTGCAAATCTTTTACCACCGAGGAATTTGTTTTTTTTTTTAATTTGGAAATAGAAAAAAGTCCCTGGCAGCTAAATGTGAGAAATAAGTTACTTATGTTCCTGATGAAGAAATTTGAACTTTAATTTATTAATTTGGTCATCGTAATGGTGAATGTGTAAAATTGGGTATTGTCTTGATGAAAATACAATTTCTCTTTCGCCAAATGTGCCCTTTTTTAATAAATTCATTACCTAAATGCGCATTCCAAAAAACAGACGCCACAACCTTGCCTGTACTCAGAACCGCCATCGCCTTCTTTAGATACGATTCTTCCATTCCAGTGCGACGCTTTAACTGTTCCATTGCCTCAGGTGTGAAGTGGTGAAACCATGTCTCATCCATGGTTATAAATTTCGCCAAGCATCGCCAATCCCTCTACTGAAATATTTTCACGTCGCTGTTTTTGCTCTACCGAAAGCAATTAAAAGCAAATCAAATCTTTTGCCAATATGCAATGTGTAGCAATTTTTGAAATGCCTATCATTTCATCTAGCTTACGCACCTTCAGCCGACATACAGCTATCATCCAATTGCATTTTGTGGATTTACTTAGGCCTTTACAGCTCGTAAGGCCTCGTTTAAATTTTACTAGCCAATATTTTACAGTTGTAAATGACTTGGTTGGACTGCAACCCTTCAAATGGAAATATTGAATTACATAGCGTTGACCAATTTTTTCTATTTTTACAAATTCACTGAGATCGTTTACTTTTAAAGGCACAAACAAAAAATACTAAACAACTTAGCTTCTTAAGACTTAAAACATATGTATGTCTTATAAGGTTGTCACTTTTCATCAAAATAGTTTCTTTTCAAACTACTGGCATCATCTGTACGTTAGGTAGGCTATTACGGGAGATGAGACTTGGATCTATAGTTGAGGTCGAGAGAGTATCGTGTTAAAGGTGAAGCAATACCGACATCATTATACCAATGTCGCATAAAAATCAGGGTTTTACTAATAGTCTTCTTCGAGTATCGGTATGATGCATTATTAATTTCGGATGAAACCATCAACAAGGAATTTTATGTGAGTGTTATACATTTTTTACGTGAAACTAATCCCAAATATAAGCCGGATAAATGGCAGACAGTTTATACTAAGCTCTTCGACATACATACATACGTACATACATACATAGTACGTTATACATAAGCTCTTTGTGAGTTTTTTGCCAAAAATTCAACTGATTTCGCTCCAAAACCATTGTATTTACCTGATTTAGCAGAGTGGGACTTCTGAAGGAATTATTTTGAGTCGGCTGAAGAGATACAATGCCAACTGCAGAATGTTTTGAAGGCCACACCAGAATTTCGCGATTGGTTTGCTTTCAGGATTGGAAAAAGCATAAATGTGTTGTTTTTGGGGAAATGCCAATTCGAAATGAAATTTTTGGGGGGAAAAATGTCTATATAATTAAATACTGTGTGGTTTTTTGTATTGGCTTTTAAAGGTCGAAAATTGTAATTTAAATTATTAGCACACGAATGGTTAAAATTGCAGGAGACTGAAATTTAAAATCTAAAAAAGAAGGGAATGAGTTTATGTCATTTGATGCGGAATAAAGAGTAAAGCAACGAAGGATACTTTTTGGATTCTAAATACCTTAAGAAGAATTTAGTTTTGGGAATCTTAAAGACGTCTCCTTTTCTTATTGACTGGATGGTTGGCAGCACAAGGACTTAGCCAAGTTCATATCAATCTTAACTTAATGCTATCCATGATAATATTTTCTTAAATCGTGGATTGGAACTATCACGCCCTACCTAATTGCTCGGTAGTGGTTTCAATCACGGTTTACAGTGGGTTAATTAATGTAAAATACATCTAAAAAAATTGCCAAGTAATTTGATGGAATTTCGATTTAGATTTACGATACTTCGACCACCAATGGGACGTATTATTCACACTGTTGTGAGATAATTTGACGAAAATTAACTTATCGACGATAGCTTAAATGGATTAAGTGGCAAGGGGTGTATTTTCAGGAATTTTAAACTTTAGCATGTTCAATGAATTTGCGTAATATTTTTTAAACTGGATGACCAGAGTAGACAAACTTGTCTACCATGGTCTATGGTCTATGGTCTATGGTCTATGGTCTATGGTCTATGGTCTATGGTCTATGGTCTATGGTCTATGGTCTATGGTCTATGGTCTATGGTCTATGGTCTATGGTCTATGGTCTATGGTCTATGGTCTATGGTCTATGGTCTATGGTCTATGGTCTATGGTCTA
>JAHXMU010000013.1:2354691-2377092 GCA_019455685.1 Philornis downsi
TGTGTATGGTGTATGGTGTATGGTGTATGGTGTATGGTGTATGGTGTATGGTGTATGGTGTATGGTGTATGGTGTATGGTGTATGGTGTATGGTGTATGGTCTATGGTCTATGGTCTATGGTCTATGGTCTATGGTCTATGGTCTATGGTCTATGGTCTATGGTCTATGGTCTATGGTCTATGGTCTATGGTCTATGGTCTATGGTCTATGGTCTATGGTCTATGGACCTAACAAAGTTTTAAGAGTGGACACCATTTATAATCAAGGTTAGAGACATAACAAGGATATATATTTTGCATCTTCGAGGTTAAACGGTAACGACAAAGGAAAAATTTTCTGTTCCCTGCTTTTCTCTTGAAGGTTGATGAAAACCTTATTTTATTTCGTTCTTTCCTAGGCCCCAGTTGCGGGCTTCCGATTTCGGTTTTGATAACACTAGCGGTGACTGGAAGATTGTATATAATACTTGATTATAAAAATAAGCTTAGAAGTAGCTATTTATTCCAATAAAGAAGAAAAAAAAACTCTTATACTTCCTTTCATTCTGAACCACAATTTGGGGAAACCGCAAACATTTTTGGCTTACCCTACAACAAATTTACCTTTTGCTTAACTTATTAAATTTGGAAGGAAGTTTTTTTTCCTCAACCTGATAATAAAATGGCTGCGTGTAAAAGTTTGAGCGTGATAGCGTGAAACACGCCTAAGGCAAAAATTGCATGAAACAAAATGGTTATGTCTTCCATTATCATTATACGTCACGGTACATTTTACATTATGGCCTAGATTAGAGACATAACAAAGCCACCATTTCTCAGACACAAAATAACAGAGCATCAACGGGCGAATGCCAGTATTTCTCTCAATCGTTGGTGAAATTTTATTTCATTTTGTTTATTTCTTGTCCCGGCATAATTTATGGTTTAAATTAGCTAAATAATTTTGTAACGATTTTCACCAACAACAGCAGCGCTAGCGATGATTACAACTAATTAACTTTGTCAGAGTGGCACAAACAAAGAACGTAACGAATGAAGTATTTCAAATTTATTTGCAGCATTTGAAGTAGATGAAAAATGTTTAAGCAAGCTCGTAAACTACACCGGAGCATGGAATTTTCAAATATTTCTTGGAAGTCCATGAAAAATATTAATTACCGGCAGTTATTTTCATTATCGTCTTTACGAGAGTCTTTAATGAAGATTTTACTGTTTACAACTTTACGCCTCTGTTGAGTGAATTGTGGCATTGGAATCAAAAGCTAAAAACCATCGATTTTTCACCACGTGGCGCCAAAGGTTCAGTGGTCTTTTGTAGTTAATGGTGTTGGATTCATTATCATTTCCATATTCATTTTGCTTTTACTTTTAACTTTTGATTTCATGAAGTACTTAAAGCGATTTATAAGCTGAAATAACAAACAATTTTAGTAAAGGTCTAGTGAAACCACTTCAAGTCTTTAAAGCGGTTTGGTAAAAATGTGCGATGTTTTTTATAAGGTCACTTTTCTGTTGCGATATTAAATTGATCTGGGCGATTTTATAGCTCAACTGGGAAGAAAAGGTGCCAAACAAATATGAGTTTTCACATACAGACAACAAATGTACGAAGAGCCAGAAACAAACTGGCCAAATCTATGGAAAAAAAACGTCCCAATAATTTCTTTATGGCCAAACAATCATAAAATTTCGTCTACAGAAATCTTCTCCGAGGAAAATCGAAAATAATCTGGAAAAACATAAGCTATTGTGAACTGGCCACATTCACCTTTATTGTCAAACATTCAAGACAATAATTCCAAGCAAAACCAAAAATTAACTGGGAACACATGAGGATTTGCACTTTTGTCTTTATATCCAAAAACTGGTCTCAGCTATATTGAAATTTAAGACATTTTAATATTGTTTTATTATTGGAAACTAAAATCAAAAACTCAACAATCAGTTATTTTGTTGGCAAAATCGGAGTTTTTTTTAAATTGTTATTTTAGAAATCTAGATTTCTCGATCCAATTATCCGATTAGTGAAAAATTAGAAAAATTAAAAAATTATATTATTATCCATTTTGTGGTTTCAAAACCGCTTGTTAGCCAAGGCTGTCAGCTATTGAATACCTGTCATCTGAAGTGTTATTTATTTGGTTAAAAGTTTGCCATTTACGAATATGGATCGTTTAGCAACCAAGGAAAACGTAAACCTTAAAGTAATTAAAACTTACAATAAAAGTGCTGATTCAAAGGTAGGGCGATTGTGGTCGTCATAATCGACCTACTGTGCAAGGAATTGGTAAGATTACAAAGAAATTTGAAGAGTCTGGAAACGTTATAGATGTGCTCAGGCCTATACATCATTGCAATATACGCACTGCCGGAAATATCTGTCGCTTCTGTTAGTCAAAATGTAGTGCATAATCCGAATATCAATTTAGAGCTCTATGGTCTTATGATAACACACGTTTTTGGGCCTGCAGTTGAAGATTATGAACTGGACGATATGTGGTTTCAATAAGACGGTGTTGCGAGCCACACAACACGAGAGATTTTGGTTTTATTGCATGAGAAGTTTCTAGAAAGCGTATAAATATCATGCGATTTTACGCCGTTAGACTTTTGTTTGTGGGGGCTATGTCAAGTATCGTGTTTACGCAGATAATTCCCAATCGTTCGAACATTTCAAAATCAACAGTCGTCTAGATCTCGTCGAGATACCGGCCGAAATTTGCAAAAAGTGGTCAAAAACTACCTCAAACGGCAGTCATTTAAATGACAGTGTATTTTATACTTGCCATTATGTCCAAGCATTATAAAGAAATAAAAGTTTCATCTATTATTAGCTCCCGATGAAATTATATGCGTCGAAAAATGTCAAAATTACTATTTATAATCATAAATTTCTGTTTCAATATGACTAGAAATGGATTTTGCATAAGCATACGCTATGTAGTCATAACCAAAAATCTGGGATATACAGCAATATGGGAATGTCCAGACTCTGCTACAGTTAGAAATCTGTCTGTCGAGATACGGCTTTGTCATCAAATCGATTGCTTAGTCTATAATAGCACTACATCAACACTCTTATTCTATTAATATCAGTCAAACAAATTTGTTTTGTTGACTGTGGTTTCGAGTTAGATAAAAACATCCACAACTTCAAAGTTGTAGTTTTCAATTAGAACACAAAATTAGATATTTAGTCAGCAGATCCACCTTTGCTGATTTCATCACAATGTCTGAAAAGGAAGCAATCACGTCGATCAACGACATGAATGTGGTCCTATTCGTATTCACTACTGCTGTTTCCATTATCGTCTGCAGAAGTGTTGTTATGTCTGAACATACTGGACTAGTTTTCAGTTTAATTTGAAAATTAAATCGAATCACAGAAATTTAAATTTAATTAAATTAATTAATCGATTAATTTAAATTTAATCAAATCACAGAAATATTTGTTTTTTCTAGGTTGGGCAAAACTGCACATTGTAAATACTTTAGCGTTTGAGCGAAAGGAATTGAAAATTATTTATGAAGTAGAATTTCAGTTGCGAAAACATTTGAGGTGTGGCGGAAGTATTTCATTTAATTAACTTTGGCGGATAAGAGCGATTGTAAGTGGCATAAACAGCTCAAAGAATGCTGAGACTGAGTTGAGAATGACGAACTACCCGGATGAAATTTAATTTTTACCAATGAAAGTTACGTCCAATAAATACAAAATTTGGTGCTCAAAAACCGTCCACTGACAATTTGGGATTTTGCCGATAATGTTGATGTTTCACAAGGATCAATAAACTAAATTTTAAGAGAAAATTTGAGCCACAGGTACCAACAAATCTCGATTGTCATTAAAAACACTTATTTTTTTCAAATACACCTTCCTGTTAAATTCTGTGAATAGACGATTTTTGGCTATCAGCTTCTTATAAAATGCATTATCCAGGGATAGAAATTTAGGTCAATGTTTACGAGAGCGTTCCCAAAACTAGTCGACTTGACCTACAAATGGTGCTGGTAATTTGAACAAATTATTTTGATGAGATTCAGCCTTATAAAACATATTTAAAGGCGGCACGTTGTTTATAGTTTTTATTTGAACCATCAAAAGTAAACGATCTCAGTGAATTTGTAAACATGGAAAAATTTGGTCACCGTAATTCTATATTTCCATTTGCAAGGCCTGAGTCCAAGCAATATTAAAGCCAAGGGATTCTGATCCTTCATTTACGACTTTAGAATATTGAGTAGCACAGTTAAAACGAGGTCGTACGAGCTGCCAAGACGAACACCGTAACGGTCGACCAATTGAGCGTGGACACCTCATACGTGGTTAAGAAAATCCATAAAATTGTATTATATAATAGTCGGCTGAAGATGCGTTAGCTAGCTGAAATGATAGGCATTTAAAAAATTGCTATGCATCGAATATTGACAGAAGATTTGAAGATGAGAAAGCATTGCGCGTCGTAAAGATATTTCAGCAGAGTGTATGACGATGTTTCACCCCAATGAAGCCGAATTTTTGCGTCGATTTATAACAATGAATGAGACATGGGTTCACCACACTTGGGACACAGTTCAGAGTAGTGGGAGAATCGTGCACAAAGAAGGCAAAGACGGCTCTAACTACAGCCAAGCTTATGGCTTCTGTTTTTTTGGGATGCGCATGAGGTTAATTTTACAGATTATTTTCAGAAAGTAAAAGCAATCAACGGGGAATATTATGCTAATTTATTGCAGCATTTTGGTGATGAAATTGTGGAAAATGGCCGCATTTGGCGAAAAAGAAAGTGCTGTTTTATCAAGACATTGCTCTAGTTCACACATCCACTACTGCAATAGCCAAAAAATTAATTAAAGTCCGAATTGTTTCGCCACACACGTTATTCACTAGATTTAGTTCTCTCAGACTATTTTCTACATCCAAACTTGAAGAAATGGTTCCATTGTAAGAAATTTTCCAACAATGAAGGGGTGGAGTCTGCTATTAATGACTATTTTAAAGAGTTTGACAGTTCTTACTATAAAGTATTGAATAAAAGTTATTGAAAGAGTATCGAGCTAAAAGTTGAATAATAAAGGAAACTATTTCCATCTGTTTTGTGTCTTCTTTGTTAGGTTGGTTAGTATTCGTACGATCCGTAAACAGTTGATCAATCGATTGAATATCAGAAAAGTTGCTGCAAGTTTTCTACGGTTATGATAGTATTGCACGTTATCAGTTTTTTTCAGCCAGACTAAACTGCCAACAAGACATATTATATGTATGAGTACTCTGGGTCTTTTGCGTGAAGCTGTCTGCAAGATTAAGTTCCATAATTGAATCAGCTTTCTTAGCATTGTGTGGCTTCTGCCGTTTTACTAATGGCAATAATTTTCTAGTGAATTATATTATAATTCCAAATATTTTATTTTTTATGGTCATATTCGGTCAATTTGTTTTGTTGATATCTGCTAAAATAAATACTAATTAACTTGGAATCAGCATTACCTTTTGTAAGGAGCAGTCTAGAAGGATGCTTTTAGGAATCTCTCCGTTACTCCATACTTAAACAATCAGTTTGGGAAACATTAAATTAAATCACGTTTTTAATTAAGACGTACATCAGCAGAATGAATAAATAAATCTTGGAAATTGATGATCAATAAACTTTTCTTCTCAATTGTAATTAATCGGGAATTTTCTTCGAATTTCTACTGCTTGTAGTTATTATTTTCCCTAATAAGCTATCGCTAATAATTTACATCATCCTTTTGCTTCTAATTAGCATCACGTCAATTCTCTTCATATCCTTATTAAGGTTTGTGGTGTAAAAATGATATGACCTTAAGATGTGGTTGTGAAACTTTTAAATAGAAAAAGGACTACACAAAAGCCAATTAAAAGTTCTGCAGGTAGAAATATTTTATACAACATTTTCAGAGCACACCTCACCATAATTATTTCTGTTTGATGATGTTGCAGGTTAAATTATTTGAATTTTATTCTATCAGAAAAAGTATACGATGGACATGGGAAATTACATGGAAGATATTCCATTGAAAACACTGTGAATAAAATATAAACTGATGAGTATCTGCCTTTTGATGATGTTAAAATTTAAAGTAATTTACATATAAGCATAATAGGGATGTAATAAAATAAACTAGTACTAAGCTAAGGATTTCCTAAAAACATATAAGTAGTTTAGAAATGAGAGCCGATTCAAAATTGTACACTGGGATTAGTATTTAGCTTTGATTTAGAAAGGAGTCATGGTCGGAAACGATTTGAAATTGAGCTAATTGTAGAAATATCAGTTACTGAAATTGCTGATTAAATATTATATTGCGCATTACATGTTATTATATTTCCGCTCAACAACATTTGATCCTTGCCATGTTAAAATTGGTTTTTAACTGATTTGACAATTTACAAAATAGCTTCATAGAATTAAAACGTGTAAAGTGTTCACCTAATGCTTGTATATTCAATTAATGAAGTTCACAAAAGTTCATATTTTTTACTTGTAATTTATTATTTGCCTCTTTTTGTCTCTCGCTAATGCGAAGAAATAAAATTAATGCTTCTACATTATTTACGGAGTAATTTCGTAAAGAAAATCAGAACGTTAATACTTAATTATTGACATCTTTGAAAATGCTTTAGTCTGTTAAAGTAAATAATTAAATAAATAATTACTTCGCGTTGTGTAGAATTGATTTGGAGTCTGAATCGCATTTGATTAGAAAATCAAACAAATGCTTTTATTTAATTTCACCATAACAAAGAAAATGTCAAAAAGGCAAGAAGATTTCGGAATTTGCCTTTATGACCATTGAACATTTAGAAGATTTCACACGATATAAATTTTTTCACTGGTTCGTTAGTGTTTTAACCTACGTTCTCATATTATTCTTGCCATTGTTTGTAACACGTTTATAAATATCTAAAAAATTCGAAATTCTTTATTATTATTTCTTAAACTTTACCATAGAGAAGTATTTAATCAAAATTTGTTTTTGTCAACAAATAATCATAAGGTAAGAAGAAAACCAAATATATTATATGATTACAATCCCTGTCGTTTCAGGTTTAAAAGTAAAGTGAAATAAAACACACATAAACCTATGATTTCAATGAAACTTTTATTTCATTATAATGTTTGGACGTTGCCATTATGTGCGCAATACAATGTCATTTAAATAGCCGCCTCTGGATTGGTTGCAGCAGTGGATCCTTTTGAGGTAGTTTTCGAAAAAATACGGCCCAATGACACCTTCATACTATAATGCTCACCAACGACTTTTTCGCAATTACTTTTCAGTTCTCCGAGCTCCATATGCGACAATTTTTACTGGTTGACGTAACCACCGAGTGAGAAATAAGCTTCATCGCAGAAAAAAAAAATTTTGTTCGCTTGAATATCCACTTTTGAATCACAATTTTCGTGGTAAGTTTTAACTATTTTTACGCGTATTACCGCCAATGCCGTTCTCTTGTTTACAAATGTGTTTATTTGTACCGTACTTATCGATAAGTTTAATATGTTGTCGATAACTGCCAACTGAAGTAATGTCCAAAGGTGGAAAAACCACAGCTTTTTTGACAATTACGGCTTTTATATATTTGCTGTAGCAAAGATCATATAAAAATCCCATAATCCTTAAGTCCAAACCTTCAAATAATTAGCGTTTGGTTTTTATACCAAAAAGACATAGTAAAATTCAAACTTGAGTTTTGTAAAGAGTGTCCCAACAAGAACGCAAGATTTAAATTTGGCGCCATTCGAAGTGTCATTGTTCGACATTTGAACATTTGTTATTGTTTGCTAGTAGAAGGTATGAGGTTAGTAAAAATGGAGGGCTACACGAATGAACAACGCATTCTCATTGTGAAATTGTTTTACCAAAGTAGTGAACGTTTTGCGACTACAGTTCGCAAATTGCAATCAGTTTGGGGTCACAACAATGCTCCAAAAGAGTCAACTGTAAAGAAATTAATGGATAAATTTACCAAAACTGAGTCTGTTAGTGATGTAAAGACAACAATACGCCTTCGACCATTTCGATCGAGCAAAAATGTCGCAGCATTACGTGATGATGTCGCTCAAACTCCATTCACCTCAATTCCACACCGAGCTCAGCAAATTAGTGTCTCCAAATCCACTATGCAGCGAATTTTGACAAAAGATTTGCATCTTCATGCGTACAAAATTCAATTGACTTAGGAACTGAAGCCAGCTGACCATGGACAGCGAAGGGAGTTCGATAATTGGGTACTGGAGAGACAACACGAAAATTCTGATTTAGCCGATAAAATCATCTTCAGTGACGAGACCCATTTCCATCTTGATGGCTTCTCAATAGGCAGAATTGTCGCATTTGGGGTGAGGAAAATCCTCGAGTGATTCACGAGAAGCAAATGCGTTCTCAACGTATCGCTGTGAGGTGTGGGTTTTTGGCTGGAGGAATTATTGGACCTTTTTTTATGAAATTGAGTCATGTCAAGCGCAAACAGTCAATGGTGTTCGGTATCGTGAAATGATAATCAGTTTTTTGTGCCTAGAATTGAAGGAAAGAATGTGGCAGGCATGTGGTTTCAACAAGACGGCACCACATGTCATACAGCCAGGGAAACAATTCAATTGCTGCATCAGTCATTTCCCGGTCGTGTTATTTCGCGTTTTGGAGACCAGAATTGGCCGCCTAGATCGTGCGATTTAACACCATTAGACTTTTTTCTTGGGGGTTTTTTGATTAAATTACAATATTACAACGTATCTTCTCCATAATTCAATAACAAATGCATTATACAACTTTACAATACTAATGTTATAAAAAAGTTTATGTATGTTTATACCAGAAAAATATGATTTGCAATATGACAGTCTACTTCGCTTATTAGAATTTTTCAATACGTATGCTTTTCGTTCAAAAATATGGAATTATAGCTTTAATTGGAATTTACAGCTACTCCATAAACTCAATTTTTTCAGAAGAAAAACTGCTAGTAGATTCTTTTGTTTTCTCCTATTCATAACATTGCCTAATAATGTCTAGAAAATGGATGTTAGATATAATCCCGGAGAACTCTGCAGCTGCCCTAAAAAGTGTGATACTCCCTCTTAATACAAATGAAATCCGAGTGGCTCTTGGACATTGTCCTGCCTTGCTCTCGCTTAATATGTTGCAGTCTCTATTGCACTGTAAAAATCTCCCCAGAAGTTCTGTTTTACAATGGTCAAAGCTGTTTTTTATTCCCGGATTTTGTTTCGATATCGATTACAGTATTTGTTTCTCCAGCATCCATTGATTCCTTCCAAAATATTCTCTTGGAATATGTTCAAGTTCATGTTCTATTGCAACAACTCGATGGGCATGATATTGTGTATGCCATTTACATTAATTTGTAATGTTGTTATAGAGACTTTGTATTCGAAATTACTGCCTGAACGCCATTCTACTTAATCTAGCCAGCTTCCCTAAGATTCCTAAGACAATTACATTGGGCTGTCTGGCTGAAAAAATGTATACAAAGGCATGAAAAAGAAGATCGATATCGATGCAGAAATGATGAAAGAGAGTATTATTTAGAAGAACAAAACCTATATTTCTCTACTTTATTTTTATTGGTGATATGGATGAAAGAGTTCCTTCTGCATGTGATTACAACATTGGTGATTTGGATATCTCTCTCCTTAAGCGAGGCGAAGAGATATCTACATACGTTAATGGACTCCCTTCAACTCCCTTCAGAAAACTCCTATAGCTCAAAAGAAAGAATTAAGCAAGTGTTCATTACAGAATTTGGTAACAATCCTATTATGCAGTGAGTGGTCTATGATGTATTTGAAACGACGCTATGACGCTGGAAACATCAACTTGGATATCGAATAAATATGCAGAAAATTTTCAGGTGCCATTCTCACCATCGCACACCACGGGAACCACATCCATGTAATCCACGATTGCACCTACATAATTGCAGTCGATGCGCATTCGGAAAATACATCCAAAAACATGTCAATAGAAGATTTGCTAGACGAGTGATTCCAAACTGGAAATTCACGATTCAGCACTGGATTAATCTCTCAATCTATTTGCAAAAAGATTCCAGGGTATACTTACATATATACTACTAGTATAACATCGCCGGGAGAACGTGGTTTCCAAATAGTGATATTAGATATATCCGATTTTTGAAAGATCTCAAAGAAGCCGAAAACGGAATGACGGAAGGAAGCAAACTATCCTTCAACGTTAGAACACAATTAAACTTGGATCCCAATTATCTGCTGATAATGAAACTATTGGCGTCAGTAGAGAATCAAAGCACTCGGATAACAGAAGTAAAAAAAGATGAAAGGGAGACAAAATAATTGATTTTTAACAGAATAATTTTGGAATTTTGAATTTCTCATTATTTCCTTCTTTCACATTTCGTCTATAAAGCTAATTTATTTAGAGATTATTATTTTATTTTTTATGTATTCTGTTCTTTCGTGTTGTCATTGCCAGTGAATATTTGATGGCTAGTGGAAAACTCAGCCATTAAGATTTCTTATTACTCATATTAGCTGCTGGTCCATACAAATATCTCTTATCAGTAAGTAAGTATTTCCAGCTGTAATTGCTTGGTAATCTGAACGTCGGTAGAGGCACAAGTTCAATATTTTGCATTTTTATTATACAAATAACAAATATTGGTTCTTTTAAGGGAGTTTAATGATTGTTTTCAATATGTTAGAAATATGCTTAAGTATGCCACATTCTATAATTCTCTATTTTGGTACACTTTTTCCACACATTGGCCATACAAATTTGTATAACAAATCAAAAATGTCTCCTCAGCGCACTTTTCAATTTGTCCGTAGATGTTCTGAACTCAGGTAATGGATGCTAAACATTTCGAAAGAATGTTAAATGTTATCTTCAAAAAATAATTACTTACACAGTAATCTATCATACACATTTGTTCATGTACTTGTCCTTCTGTTTGTCGTTTAAAAATTGTAAATTGTGGTTTTAAAGTTAGTGAACCCTTAAGTAAAGGTTAATAAATACATGTTATTGTAGCATTACTTTGTACTTATTCTAGTAAACTGCATATTTTCATTTATTTGGTACATGGCAACATATCAATTATCATGACCTAGACATTGCATGTAACTTGTTTGTACTACTGACATAGATCAAACATGTTAACCCTTAAAACCGACAACTCTAACATCAGTCCAGACCAGATCCACCACATTACCATTTTCATTCATGGTTACTTTGACATAATTCTGTTTGCTCCTTTCTCATGACATTTTGTGGGCTATCCAACAGCCATTCATCTCTGATCATTCATACAGTGGTTGTGGTATATCCTGTGCAATGATGATGATGATGATAGTAGTTAATAGGGTGGAATCCAAAATAATAAGAAAACTTTTACGTGTCCAAAAATAAAAGCGAGATATTTTGAGGCAATTTTTCATCTAGCTTGCAAAATAATTCATAATCCAGACTTAATTGGAAGTTGTTTTCATTTTTAATACTTTTTTTCATCAACTAAGCGCTTTTTGTCGAATTTTAATTGCAAATATCAAAGTATTTCAATTAACGTTCCCTCAAAGCTGGTTGGATACATCTCTTGTGCATAATAATGCATCACTGGATTTGTCCGTTAGAAATATTTTGATCAAGATTATTAAAATCTATATGAAACCAAATCAGCCATACTTAAATATTGAGCGGCTCTTCCTAGCAGGTCTACTCAAAATTCAATACTTGTTTCTTAGTTCTGAAGAAAAATTGAGATGGAATGAGGTGCAGCATTCCATCTCCGTCATAGAGAAACTGTGCTAGCGAAACCTCTGACCTTATTAAATAATAATAAGCCTAATTTTCAGCAAGAAATATCTAGGACCGTATTCATAAATATTTATTAATCAAATTTATTGATTAAATCAAATTTTCATAGCAAAACCTCTTTTTAAACTACCTACAAACTATGATGAATATGATCTTTCGCAAGTTTTTGAATAATATTTATTGTATATTAGCAATAATAATTAATTTTTAATAGACACACTATCTTGAATCCAATAAAGAACCAAAATAGCATATAATGTCTAGAGTTTTTAGTATTTAATTTTTGTCCAATTTCAGCTATTCGTAATTGTTGCTTAATCCGTAAAACAAATGGTGTTTGATTCTTAGGAAACATTTTAGTAGTTTGTAAATTCCAAACCAAAGTCTTTGTAAAAGCATAGTTCAAAATTTGTATAGTGGATTAGTAGAAGTGATATATCTGTGGTCACAACCCATGATAGCCTAAGTCTGTTTTTCAATATTTTCAGTACAGGAGTTTAAAGTTTTGAATCTTCACTGAAAATCAGGAAAAGGTGTTTTTTGGAAAACTTTGCTACAGATTCCAAGGAAACGAATTTCTTTGCTTAGTTGTTAACAAAAAATAGTTGTTTATTCTCGCAGTCAAAAGATATTATCGAAAAGGACACTTAGGCTCTTATGAATTGTTGAACGAAAGAAAGTCAAAAAGTTCAAGTTGAGTTAGGCTATTATTCCAGATTAAATAAAAAACTTTAAGTTTGGAGAAAGACCTTAACTCAATTTATGTTTATCGAAAAACGAAATTGTAATTCGGAATAAAAAGAAAATAAAATTGTTTCTTTATTTTTTTTTTTTGGATTAACGACTTAAGTTTATTTAGGCAATGATGAAAAAATAATGTTTATATTTGTTGTAATCCTAAATTGACTTAGGCAGTTATTCCAAAACAGTCATTTAGAAAAATAACTTAAGCCATTAGGTTTTTTAGGATTAATTGCCTTCCTAGAAGAGATACAAACATAAAAAATTTAGAGCAAATAAATTTAGATACGCTGAATACGATGGTGATAATAACTCAATTGTGTCCTAACTCGAGTTAGGCTGTTACGGGTTGTGACCACAGATATATGTAGAAAAGAAAAATTTCGATAGTTTTGTATGACTGCTTCACATAGAATGCCTTTTAAAATTAACAAATATTTGAGTATGGATTCCCAGCATAGTTGCGGCAAACTCGCTAATATCACCAGTTGTATTGAGCGAAACAAAATGTTATGGCTAAGAGACTTCCAAATTTATCGGGCAAATAAATTTCAAATTGCCTCAATATCACAAGACGGAGTATATACCAAATTTGTCGTTCCTCATTATTGTAAAAAATAGGAGTCAATTTATTCATATTCATCTACTGATCCTTCCGTCCATGTATCTGTACGAAAATGTTTCGATATTTAGCAATATTGGTACGTAATAATTGCCGTTAAAAGGCTTGGATCCATCTCTACAAAAATTGATCCTTTGCAGGGTTTTTCAACATTTGTAAGTATAAATGTTGCTACCAAGATGATAGCTGAGAATGTTGAAATAGTTGTGCCACAACTAAACTAAAAGAGAATGTATTTTAATTGTAAACGCAGCGGAAATTGTCCAATGGGTTGGTTTCCACAAACACCACATTCTTTTGACCCCCAAGGCCTCATAAAACATATATTTGCTGACCGTTTGTTGATTTTAAGCGAGGTCGTACTGGCGCCAATAATAGTTAACGCAGTGGACGTCTAAAATAGGTTCCTGAACTAGTATAAAAAAAAATCTTAAATATTATGACCGATAATTAGAAAGCGAAATTGGAGGACATGCCTAACGATCAAAACATTTAAAAATGCATTGTACGATAATTCTCCATTTTGCAGGAAAATTTGGGCTCTAGAAAAATCTTCATTAAATTCATATCGTTTTTGGTATAGTAAAAGAAGGTATTAGCGTATTACTAATTCTGATTTTTTTATGGGATGTCTGATAAGTGGCGAAACATGTGTCCACCACACAACCGAATGGAATCAGTAGTCCGGTGAAAGGAAAGTTTCTGCCAAAAATTATACAAAGTGACCAAGTTATGACAGTAATTTCGCCACTTTGGGTAAGCAGAACTGGCAAACGTAATGTCATGGTGCCAAAACTGAAATTTACCAAACCGGTAAAGTTATGGTATTGCACGTGTTGGCCTATTTATTTACCTTGGGAAGTAAGAACAGTGAACGGCGTAGTTTTATATCGTCGAAATCGGAGGTAACCAAGAGAAAACTTTTTACCAAGCCAATGCACTTTATCGTAAATCGATGATTACAATATATATGGTCATGAATTAAACTTCTAATTACTGATCCATCTACCGTATTCTGTACGACTGGTCCCAGCAACCGTTATCCATTTCAAAGTCTAAAGAATTAGCTGAAGGAAAAGTAAGTGGAAGGAATGTGGAAGTCATTGTGGAATATAAAACATATTTCGAGGTTGGTGACAAATCGTTGTATAACAAATACTTCGAAATGTTAGAGAAGCGTGAGACTTATTGTAGCTCTCTGATGAATAAAGCCAATCATCACAAAACAAACACACATCTTTTTTTTTTTTTAAATTACAATATTTCGTAGGAAAGGTATAAAACCAAATCTGGTACATCGTCTTGCATACTGAAGAATGCAAATAATCTTGGAAGCTATATAAGCTTTGGCTGGTCGAATTTTCAGCTCCTGTCCAATTTTTTTTTTCGTAGGAAATTCCAGTCTCAATATTTGTGGGGTTTAAATCCATTATTAATGTATATTACAAAAAGTAAACTTGATTTAATAGGCTTCATACCATGTATTATTTAGGGCAGTTAATTCCACAAATAGAAAATATTGTTTTTGGAAGGAAGGAGATATCTGGTTAACGAAATCTGAATGTAAGTTAACAGTAAGCAAACAGCTAAGAGCGTTAAAGATGATATTTTGGCGAATGCCGAAATAGCTATCCGTCCAGTTAGCTGTATTAATATAATCAATTTCGAAAATTTCTGATTTATATTATATTAGCAATTATTTATATATTTATAAATTATATATAAATTTATAAAATATATAGATATAAGAAGTAAAAACATATTATATTAAAGATCGGCTATAAATTCGAAAACGAACATTTTAAATTAATTTTAAACAAATATCGTAGATATCGTAGTAATGCCATGATTATTACAAATTATTATTCGATGCCTTCTAAAAGGCATTTTATTTGTAAAGCCTTTATTTGAAGACCACCGAAAACACTTCTCGTTAAAATTAAGTTAAAATAAAAGGCAGCCTGTACGGCCGTAGTAATGCTATGATTATTACAAATTATTGTTCGAAGCCTTCTAAAAGACATTTTCTTTGTAAAACCTTTATTTGAAGACCACCGAAAACACTTCTCGTTAAAATTAAATCCATGGAGAATGTTACTTCTCTTTGTCTCTGGGATCTTGGCTCAAATTCAAAACTAAACTGCAAGCCAATCAAACTGTGGCATTTGCAAAGTAGTTTCTTAATTTAATTTAATTTACTTTGATTGCAAAAAATTAAAAAACATGATTATTTCAAATATTTAGTCCACCCTAATGGTCAGTGTGGTATCATGGCTATTAGACCATGGCCAATATACAAAGGCTGCCGAAACAAAACGTGTACCCAACCACGAATAAAATATCATGAATATAAAAAAAAAAATATATATATAAAATAATGAAAAGTTGTACAAAATCACAGGAAATATTTCACTGCAACACCGCAACAGCATTACTCGTAACAATGGCGACAACAGAGAGCTGCAAAACAATACCATTGTTGGATATTTTTCCTACAGAGCCGCGTTGTTGCATGTGGAGTCACTCATATTGCTAGCAAATGCCATGATTTGGAATTGCTTTTCATAAAAGTATGGCCACCCTCTATTGCGTGGGTGGATTTCATGCTTGATGCAGAAACAGTTGTTTTTGCAGCTTCAACACTTGTCTGTGTTTGTATGTGTTTGTAACTGTCATTAACAAATTGCTTAACTGACACATCACAAAGTAGATAGAGTTGCATGTTGAAAGAATAGAATACTCGGATGTTGTGCTGTTGTGCTTAAAAAGATGCACACAAACAGCCATAAAACATTCATGTTCAAATTCAGTTTTCAAAATGACTGACATTTATACTTGGTTATGCGTAGATGATAAATGCTATCTCCTCGAATGTCCTGCCATGACTTTTCTAAAGAAATGACAGTAATGCAATTCCGTATGTTTACAATGGATACCAAAGCGGATGTTAGATAATTAAAAATAAACAGAATGTTCAGAAAAGTAGTTCGTTGTAAGGCGCCCACACGTACAGGGGTAATTTGGATTGTTAACTGAAGCATTTAACGACGTTTCTTCTCAGTATTTTTTACAACTTTATCAGCATGACATCCGTGAAATTAGATGTTTGGGAAAATTTAAATTTTAAGTTAATAAAATGAAGGCGTTATATCTGCATTGTACTCGTATTAACCACTTTTGTGTTGTCTGTTAAGGCACATTCATTTTGATTAAGAACAATTCAATGCATATGAAAGTGAGGCTTCTCACAAAAACGTCATCCATAAGCCAAGATTCCATGCATTTCCCTGTTCAAAACCAAAGTATTACAAAATGGACTTTGACAGAAAGCACAAACTTTATATGGAAAATTGCGGTTGCCATCCCTAAAATATGTTTGAGTTTTTTCTTTCTAATATTGGAAACCAAACAAAATCCTCAAAAGTCTGTGCTGTTATTGGATGTGGTACAACCACATTCAATTTGTCATTCTGTTTGACACCATCAGAAATACTTTTCAGAAACCCTGATCATCGTTTGAATTTGGAAAGAATTAAAAAAAAAATTGAAATTGAAATTAAAAAAAAATACAGCAGAACAGGAGAACAGAAGAAGGCTTCATAGAGTTTTTAGGCAGAAAAGAAATGGTTACGGAAAGGTCAGGAAAGCGTAGATATAGAAAGATGAAAAGATAGAGGAGAATCCAGAAAATTCGACCAAAAAGTCAAAAGCAAATAGTATATGGAGAATGGCAAAATGTAGTGTAATTACGGAAAGACCATTTCTATAACTCAATAATTCCGGATAGAAGCGCAAGCGAAAAAAATCGCGTCAATTATCGACGGTGACATAGACTGCTTAGAAGCGGACCGAAAGGAGATTAAAATCCCTGCATAAAAGTAACAAAATTGCAGGTGTCTATGGCCTATAGATTGAGCTATACATAATCATAACAATTTGGCCAAGGAATGCATGCCCAATTATTGGAATTTAAGTGTATTGTGTCCTTTGGTAAAAAAGGTGATCGTAATGTGGTCAGCAACTATCGTGTTAATAGCGTTTTTACCGAACATTTGCAAAGCTCTGTCGATTGCAATATGTGCAATGCTAAAGCCTATTTTAACTGAACTGCTTAAACGTTATCATTGCGGGTACAAACCTGGTAAATCAACAACGGACTAAGTGCTTACAAAGCAAACAAATTCCTTTACATTTAATGAATGAGACATAGGAGAGCTTCTCATATTCAGTGCCCTTACACGTATTTTATTTTTTGACTTACTCAATCTGGACTCAATCGATTCCGTCACATTTTGAGAAGCATTTACAAGATCTGTCTATTACTCGACTACTCAAAATATTCGTCAGACACTTCGGGGTGGCTGTCGCTCGAATGATACTACTTGGGCATTCCCATAACTAATCAATCTGGCATATAGACGGGTTTAAAAAAAATTATTTTGGTGAAAAGTGGCAACCTTGTAAAACATACGTTTTAATTGTCCAGGTGCCACGTTGTTTAGTATTTTTATTTGTGCTGCTTTCGCTGCTTTTTTTTCTATAAAAATTCAACTTTATTATAAAAAAATTTTTACCAATGATTCATTGAAAGTATTGCTTATCGCTAAATACTACTTTTTCCTATCTTTCTGGCAAAGGTCGAATTCCGTTATGGTACAATTGTTCATCTTTTGAGGCTATCCACGAATCTAGCCATTCTTGGATGTCGTCATATGAGTAGAGCTGCTGGTCAGTAAGACCGTTTGCCATCAAACGAACAAGTGATCATTGGACGGCGCAATATCTGGAGAATATGGTGGATGGAGTAAGACTTCTCATTTCAGCGTTTCCAGGTGGGTTTCAACGGGCTTGGCTATGTGGTGGCCGAGCGTTGTCATGCTGTAGAATTACTTTTTCATGCCTTTCCTCATTTGTGGGCGTTTTTGGCGCAGAGCTCGGCTCAATTTCATTAATTAATGTCGATACCGATCCTCAGTCATGGTTTTATTTGGTTTCAATAGCTCGTAATAAATAACACCGACCTGGTCCCACCAAATTCAGAGCATAACCTTCGTAGCGTGAATATTCGGCCCAGGCGACGGCGTAGAAGCATGGCCAGGCAGCCCTCAAGACTTCTTTTTTTTTTTGATTACTGTAATGAATACATTTTTCATCACCCTTTACAATGTGATGAAGAAAACCTTTCCTTTTTTGTCTCTGAAGCATCTGCGTAAACGTTTTGAAGCTTTCGGCTCTCCCTGTCGCTGTTTTCCTCGCTTCAAAGAAGAAAGTCAATGCTTCCCCCGTATGACGATTATTTGGCACAACATCATACATATTCACACAACCAAAAAAATATGACGTCAAAAGAAAATCACTATTGTGTCGAGGCAGTATGTTTACCATATACCTAAGCTTGGCTCTTGACCTATAGATGATGGCAAAATCGGCTAGGACTTACAGCTGGCGCCATCTATTGGAACACAGCGCGAAATTAACTGCGCATGTAATATTTTAATATTTTATTTATGATTTACAGTTAGCTGTGGCCAGTCCAAAGCGGCATATTTTGTAACACTATGATTTTTGCAAATGAACTACATGAAGTAATTTGAATACTAAAGGGGAACTTGACTTGGTTTGTAATTATAACCTTAAAATCACCTGTCTTCTCTTCTTCTAATATGTAAGATCTAAATAATTTAGTACGACTGGGTGGTGAATTCAGGCGTTGATGTCATTGCGTGTTATATGATGTCAATGATGTAAAAATAACTCAATTATGCCCATCATAATTAAGGATGTTAACAAACAGTTAAAAATCAGGATTCTTTGAAATTTCAATATAGCAGTTTTGAAATATTTATTTTCACAACTTTAATTTCTAAAACTTCAATTTCCATTTGTATAATTTTATATTGCTAGAAAAGTTTATCTTTATGACTGATGTGGGTCCCGTTGCCTTTTTATTTTCTGTTCTCAAATTTTCTAACTTTTCGAAGTAATTGGTGTGTTTGTTATTCTACATAAAAGCATAAATGTTGCAGGAAATATGTTATTAATTATTTCTTAGAATTTCTACATTTAATTTCTAACAAAATAATAATTTGTCTTTTGATCTTTTTGACATCATTTCGAATGAAATATTAAACTTAATACCAGTCTTTATGTCAAAATTCCTTTGGCAGCATTCTATACGAGTATAAAAGTAAAATAAAATTCTAATTCAAATGTGCGATAAGCACGCATCAATAATTTTTCGATAATAATCCAATCGAACCCTTCTCACTCATTAGTGGGTAAAGGCGGCCTCTTCATTGTGAACACAATACTGAATGCAAAAAAGTTGTGCTTCGAAATCATTGATTGTTAACTAAACGCTAGTAATTACATTATTCCTCTTTCGAATTTTAATTGTTCTAATAACACATTACAATGATTATGCGATTTGAATTCAAGGCTCTTTTTATTCTTAGTTATCAATTGAGAACTACAAATGAATTCACTGTTTAGTAATTAAAATCGAAAATATTTGGAAATGCAAGGTAATATGTACAGGACTGAATATATATTCTATTTATTTTAGAAAATGTTTAAACTATAGTTTACCCAATAAATGAAATGAAACAATATATACAATATTCTTTTATACAATCAATTAATCTTGCATTTAACATGAAATATCCGTACAGCCAATTTAATTCATTCGATCTCTTTTTATGCACACCCCAACACACCTCAACAAGGACCGTCACCGGAACAAAGTCGAACTGAACAATGGTTTTGATTTGTTTCAATTTCTGATATCCAAATCAAAATTATATTCAATTTTGTTTTTTTATTCCCTCAACAAATGAATAAAATTTGTTTTGAATTGTGTTTCTATTTCATACATCCAACATGAAATTACAAAATATATTAATTTCGATTCTTACACATGAAACGAAATTAGAAACAATTTTGACTCCGATTCAGTTTATTATAAAGTGCTTCATATGTAAGGGTGGCGCAATAGAACGTGCATATTTAAAAAATAGAAAAAAAAAATAAATACAAAAGGTAGGGTTAAAATAAATCTAAGGCATTGTAGAGTAATAAATGGAGTTTATTTTTTAAAAATAACATCATCTAAATGGTGACTCTCTCTGCGACGGCACTCCTCTAACCGGAAACAAAAATTATTGAAAACTTTCTTCAGTAATACTGGTGTAATGGCTGCCATTTCACCACGGATATTCTCCTTGAGCTGAACGATGTTTCTTGGATTATTACTGTAGACTTTGTGTTTGAGGTATCTCTACAAAAAAAAAAAATCAAGAGGCGTCAAGTCGGGACTACGTGGGGGCCATGGGATATCACCTCTTTTCGAAATCAGTCTGCCAGGGAGCATCTGCTTCACCACCGCCATGGAGTCATTTGATGTGTGACAGGTGACTTTCAATTTCTGGAGCCAAAAATCCGTCCAACATCTCAACATAGTGTTCCGTATTAACTGTGACGTTTTGGCCCCGCGCATTTTCGAAGAAAAAAGGTCCAATTATTCCTTTGCCAGAGATTGCTGCCCATACTGTCACTTTAGGACTATGGAATAGTTTCTGGTGTTTGATTTTGGGATTTTCACTGTTCCGGTAACGATAGTTTTGACGGCTTACGCCCGCGCCTTTTCTACCCCGCAAAAAAAGATGACGCAATATGCACGTTCTATTGCGCCACCCTGTATTAAAGTAAATATTGACATTTTGCTTTGTTTAATTTTTTTTTATTTAGACCTATCTTATTTTGGAATTTCTTATGATGTATCTAATTGTCCGTACGTTGATTTTCAACTTTTGTTAAATTTTTGTTTCTTTTTGTGCTGACCCTTAGATTAATCCTTAGAACAATCCTTAGACTTTGATTTGAAAACGGTCCCACATTGTCATTTTGATTCGTTAGTTAAATTGAACTGAAAACTTCTCCAGAATCATTGACATTTCATGAAAGATGTTGTTTTCAGCTCCAGCAGGTTAGCCTTTTGTAAATAATGTTTATAATACTAGTTCGGCAATCGTTTCCTTGAAATCAAACTGTTTAGACATTGAAAATTGAAAACAAAACTTCTCAATTCGAATTCGACATTTATTATAACAATTAATTCAAAATACTTCGACAATTCAAAAACATGGTACAACTAGAAACATTGTTTTGATGTAATTTTAAAATTACAAGTACAGTAGAACTAAAATTATCCGAACTCCGATTAACCGAATAGCTGATTGTAGAACTCCAATTATCCGAACTCCGATCAACCGAATCGCTGATTATCCGAATCGCTTTTGTCTTTCGTTCCGCTATGTACATATGTACAGGGTTGCCCATATTCGACGGACCCATCTGGCAACGCCATAACTTTTGACAGAGATGTCAGATCGCTTAATGACATACCGCGTTTGAAGCGTCAGTCCAAGCAGATTTTTACCATGGAACAATACACGCCACGCGAGCGCTCTGAAATAGTTGAAATTTACTTTCAACAGAAGAAGTCAATTGTGAAAACTCAACGTGCTTTTAAAATATTAAAAAATGTGAGAAGTGCGCCTTCTAAGAACACCATTAAGCGTTTATACGAAAAATTTTCAACTGGTGAGGCTCTTTCTAATCCGAAGAGGCCAAATAAAAGTCGACCAAGGCGATCGGCCGAGAATATTGCTGCCGTACGAGCCAGTGTTGAGAGGTCCCCAAGAACATCCCAAAAACGCCGTTCTCAGCAGTTGGGCATGGCTCGGTCCACTTTACAACGGATTATTCGCGTTGATTTGCATTTGTTCCCGTACAAAATTCAATTGACGCAAAGATTGTTGCCTGCGGACAAGCCTCGTCGATTGGAATGGGCCCAACGAGTCATCGAAATGGCCGATGATGACGAGCAATTTTGGAACAAAATTATCATGTCCGATGAAGCCCATTTCACATTGAATGGGACCGTAAATAAGCAAAATTGCCGTATTTACGCCACTGAAAATCCTCAGGAGATTCAAGAATTGCCTCTTCATGACGAAAAAGTCACAGTTTGGTGCGGCGTTAGTGCGAAAACGGTCATTGGGCCGTTTTTCTTCCAAAACGAAAATGGCCATGCTGTTACCATCAACCAGGAGCGTTATCGCGACATGATGACCAATTTTGTGATGCCAATTATTCGTCGAAAGCGTATGAGGCAGTTCTGGTTTCAACAAGACGGCGCT